>JAANDG010000226.1:0-214120 GCA_036852015.1 Pelodera strongyloides
AAGAGTACGGTAGTTCAAACCTGAGTCTGGTCGGCGTCGGCAGTTTGTCCTCCGCTGGGATCTTGGTCCTGGTCTCGGGATTCGGCCATCAAGTCCTCGCCATCATCATCCTGAAAGACAAATCCATTACAACAACTTAGGTTAGCGTTAGGGTCAGTTAAGCTGTAAAATATATCACCAAAGATTTACCCAAAAGATAACGTATGTTAGGGTGCCTGACCTTAACTTTTAACCTTGCAGATCTGACGACTCGTACCTTACGATTCATCAAGGTAAAATTAAACTAAAACACCTCACATACGCGATCTGGTGTAAAGAATGCCAAACAATTGTCCAAAATACAAATATATCGATTACGTAACGGACACAATTACGCCATCACGTATCGATTAGCAATTACATCAATTACATCGATAACTATAGACATACCTGTTTCTCCTCCTCCGGTTCGACATCAACCTCCTCTCTTCTGTCAATAGGACACTGTAAAAAATACAAATTTAAAGAAAACGACAAAATGCATGGCAAAATGAAAACGATGCCTTTTCATGTAGCAACATGACATGATTCAAATAGTGATATTAGTAAACAGTGCGTCGACACCACATTACGCAAAAACAAGGCAATTTCGGTCAACCCAAAGTAATTTTGCCGTTTTTTCGGGTCGCACTTGTAATAACCAATTCTAATTAAAAGTCCGCAAACTGAAAACGAAACAAAAATGCAACCAATACACGTGTCACTAACTTGATTCAGCACATTGAGAGGTGCTTGGGTTGGCCTGGTCAGATCTACTTCGGGCACGGCTGTATCTTGGGCTGGGGTCTTCTCTGCTTTGTTGGTTTCCGTGGACGGTAGCTTGTTAGGGCCCGGCCCGCCTCCACACCGGCTCAGTCTCCTTGTTTTTGGAGCCAACCCCTCGCCCTCAGAATCAGAACCGCTGGCTGGAAACATAATCAATGAACTATAGTCAGCATCGAGAGGCCATATTCACCACTTCGATTTCCGCGGGGAAATATTCCCTGGGGACAAAATAGCACGCAGTGAAAATACGTGCGCTATGGGGAATTGAGTGGTGAATATGGTCTCCGAGCTTTTAGGCAAAGGCGTAACACGGATGGGAATGGGGATGCTTCCAACTTCTCTTCTACCTACATTACATATTAACTACAAAAAAGGTCCGAACGGCAAACACGATAATACAGTACGCTTTCTGGACTTTCGACCACGACCGAAAAAATAGTATATACACGTTTTTCAAAGACACAGAAACGAAAAGACAAATTCACTTACAGGCTCTCTTTCTCGTCTCCTTCAGATCCCGGGACAGTTTTCCTCCAGCCTCTATAATATCTTCAATTAATAACAGTTTTGAACATATAATGGTTTACTTACACTTACGCAATGATGCAACGTAAAATATTGGCACATGGTTGCTACAAATATTGCACCGAACCGACATGCTAATTTGGGCATGCGAATCGAGTCTTTGGTGTTAGTGATTACTATAATTGGCAACAATATGTATCTGATCGGATTAGATCACTGAGAATTGCTTAAAGGGTCAGGCTCACGAGATAAACAATATTTTTATACTTTAATATAATATTCCTATTCTCCATACGAGTTTACACATGGGAACGTCATTTTGTAGATATAGCTATTAGACACCTGCAACCTTTTAAGTAACTCCGTATTATCGTACATTTGCGTTTAAAGCGAAATACCAGCCTATCAAAATAGCTATCAATAAAAAAACCAAAAATCCGCCCCTTTAGACCCATAAACATACATAAAAGAGTACCTTAAAGCGAAATACCGACCGGATTTTGAAACGCATTGCATACACCTGCTTTCTAATGCAGCATATGCAAATGAGCAAAACTTAGAATAAAAACTAGACCTCCTCGCTTTAATGAGCAAAAACACGCGCCAAAGTATAACATAGCCAAGCCAGCAGCGGTGGCAAATTACAGTCAGTCGGGGTAATAAGCTAGGCGATAACTACTAAATATGAGGAGGACCGCGTGTCCCCTGAATTTGTTAGTCCGGAGTTAAGAAGAACAAAATAATAAACTAACTAACCAAGAGTGGTCAGGTCGCGGGAAGTCCTGGACGTCTTCACCACCACCGGGGCTGAAACAGCTGACACCGGCACGGGCTTAGACCTGAATTACCATTTTACACAGTCTACCACTAACAATGACAATTACATTGAATCCGATGATACGTAGAACGTAGAAATTTTCGAGCCAAATTTGAATACGAAAGGCAAAAGCATGATCATTATGCGAAAGGGACTAAGAAATGATTCCATACAACGTGAACTGCGCCATCGCAGTTCACAAAAAGAGGATCCGTCACAGGGCGCGACGCACCCCCTCTAGTTGTGCGCGGTGGAAGCCAGGGATGCACTAATGCCACATGGCGCACGAACCGCGCAATGGAGGTGCGTCAAGCCCATGCCTCTTTTTGCGCGCGGCATGGCGCGGAGGTACACCAGGGAAATTTAATCTCAAGACTAATCTTCTTTAGGACTTACGTTGCAGGATTGGGGACGGTGGCGCGCTCCTGCTCCAAAAACGCAATTGCGGTCTTGAGCCCTACAATTTCCTCCTTCCAGGCGGACTCCCTCTCTGTAATTACATAGTATTAAAGACAAAAATATTATACTAAACACAGTCTTTTATCAACCAAGACATCCCAACCAACTCCAAGCAAGCCTATAGATTACGGCTGAAAAATATACACAAGGTGCAGTTAATATATATTATGACCTTCAAAATCTTGTCCCATTGCTCCCATCCGGTTCTCTAGTTCCGCATAGTCCCTCTGCATCCTAGAACAAATGCATAAAATATAAACTATGTACAAATACAAAACCAGACAATTACCTTGCGGCGCGAAAACTCTTTCGGGTACGGTACTCAAAAAAGTCCGCGTAGCGTACCACTTTATCCCATATTCAACGGGTTAATGTTTTCTGCTTAAGAGCCAGAAAATACCAATTTACCCGTTGACCAAGAAATACTCTAAAGTACCGTAATCACTCACTTAACCAACTTACGCCTTGATCAAGAAATTGTCTAAAGTACCGTAACCACTCACTTCTCATTCATATCCTTAAGCTCCCTCTCCTTGGTTGAGCACTCGATCGTCAGCATTCCGACCCTTCTCCGGCTTTCCTCTAGATGGTCCCTCATCTCGTCGAGCTCTGCAAGGTACAGTGGTTTAGTTTCGCACTCTGTTGTCTCCGAAACTCGGGCCATGAACCCGCCCGTCCAGATGGAAAAACAAACGTGGTCAGGTTGGGCATAAACCAATGCATAAACCAATGCATAAAATGATGCATCGACCATCTCCGGGTTGGTGTGACCCTCTCCGGAAACCATTACATTTTCATTTTATATGTAATTTGGTGATTGGTGAAACACATTGTTTTGAAACCGACTATCTCAGAATATATAAACCAAAAAAAAGAGACACAAACCTTCTTGGATCGATGCAGATCCACCATTCGTCACCGGCACCCTGAAACAATAATAATAATAATAATTTATTACACCACAAAGGTGCGCACAAACATACATAATTAAGACAATAAATACAGTGAAGACACAAAAACGGTAATAAGGGACATAAGGTACATGTGTAAAAGTAAGCGGAAACACACAATAAGTGTAATGATTAATGATAAATTAAAGAGCATCTATGCGGTTTTAGAATAATCTTACTCGCAACCAGCGTGTAAATAACCATATTTACAATAGTACGCACATGGGCGGCGACGGCGACACAAATATTCAAACAAGTACTAAATGAAAACAGGCAAAATGAGCGTTAACCCTAACAGTAGATAAAGGCTTCGAAAAAGAACCGATGAGGAGAACGGTCCGCACAGGATATTGCTTGTCTTCGGATGACAATACCTAATAAAAATTAAAAAAAAAACTGACTGCTTAGCCGCATCAAGGTCCAACCTCAGTGATGCGAGTTCGGCATCTTGCTGTCTCACCAAGGCCTCACTCTGGGCAAGAGCAGCCTCAAGAGTCGCAACACCTAAATTCGACATTTATCGATAGATAGAACATTCGTCTAGCCGATTCCAAAAGGAGAAAACAATTGAAATATTAACACTGAAGACTAGTATAGACAGGTTTGGGAACCGCGTAGTAGTCATATTTAACGTTAATTAGTACGGTTAAAGATACGTTACTTGAGCGTCCAGAACGGTACGGTAGCATACCAATCAATAATTGCAGGAAATTGCACCCTTCATTATACATGTACCCTAATAGCTCGGATAATTCAAAAGCTTGGCGAAAGATTTCAGACGAAAATCACTCAGAAAATGTATAAAGCAAACCTTGCTTGCAGGCACACACGGCCGGGTGGTTCGCCTGGGTCTGAGTAGGCAGGGCAGCAGCTTGGGAGGTCAGTCTAAACTGGTAAATTATAGCAAATCATGCATCATTAAAAGAAAGTAATCAACTCCGATTATAAAGCAGTATGTTTTCATTAGAAAAGGATTGCAGCACAATCATTAATGCTTGATTGTGTGAGCTCCAACAATCAAGTGTAGCGAACTTAACGTAACGTTTTGATTTCAAAGTAACAAAAGTTAGCGTAAAGAAAACACCAAAAGAAAGTGCTCCGTGAATACCAGCCGGAAATACGTGCCAGTTCGCTTTAGTTACGAGAGAGAGAGAGAGAGAGAGAGGGCGAGAGAGAAACAGAAACACAAAATAAATCAAACAAACCTAGCGATATCCCGCTTCAGGTCGGCCAACTCGTCGTCCTTGGCAAGGACCAGCAACTCAAGACGGCGGATCTCGGCACTCTTTACCACGCTTTCCCTCGTCGCCACAGTAAGACGGTTGTTCAAGCCGTCAATTCGGTCTAAAAAATTAGAATTTCAATAATTTGTATGACAATTCCTTCACATTGTTCAAATCTTCACGCGTAGTAGCGCCCATGAGTTGTGCTCCTTTGGTTCGTTTAGCGTCAACAAATCGACAAAAAACATAATTGCAAAGGCAATACCCTGGTAACGTTGAGGCGTTCTCATGCGGCGTCCAACGGGAACCTGCAAATTCAGCGGATTACATACTCATAAATTATGTACTGTAGAGACTGTAAAATAAATGAATGGTTTACAGTATTACAAGTATGAAACGTAGTACGATTTATCAACGTAACATGTGTTCCCAGCTCACATATGCACTACATTATGCAAATAAATAATAAACAGTTAAACAATCAATAACATAATAATAATAACAATAATATATAACAAAAACAACAATAAATATTGAAAACTCACGTGACGGCCCAACTCAGCAGAAAACACCGTCATCTCATTCCTTCCAACTTTCAGACAATCTACAAGAGCATCCACATCGCTAATTTCAGCCAGTACACGTACCAAACCAGCATCCGATGGCGAGTTCGAGAACTACAAACATTTTCGATTTACTTTACGACCACCCGTTTGCCAGTCCGAAACCAGGCGACTGTAGACCCCCCCCCAGAAACACAAATGCCTGTGAGTGTCCGGTGTCTCTCACATCAGATGTACATTAAACTTTGGAGCATTTCCTTTCGCAATCCCGAACGCACTCCTACCCAGCATTGAACACAAGAAGTCCAGGACAGCGTACTCAATATTAGAAAGTAAAAAAAACATACTGTGGTTGTATGCCGCAATAAGTCCTTGATATCCAGTGCGATCTTGGGCGTCTTAGGGTAGAGGGCATCAACCGCTCCCCGGAAAATCCGGAGCGAGCACCCAAGGAGACGGGCCGCAACACCCTACAATAAATTAGAAAATCAATGGTTAAACATGTTATGCGTGAAGAACAATAGATACTACGTTCGCGAAGAACAAAAGCTCTACATAGAAAAAAAACTAGACAAAAAAAATTAATATACAACACTGACCTTATCTTGAAGGCTCATAGCCGGATCGTGGAGAATCGCGGCACATTTTCTAACGGCACATATCATCCCGTTCAGGAAGAGTTTCGGAGACAATGCCGCACATTGGCCCGTGTGCGACATCTTAAATGAAAAAATTAAATGATGATTAAAATGTCAAACAAGCATAATAGGACAAAACAAACGGTTGCAAACGTAAACGCTTGACCGCGGACCTACAAGTCATGAGTCGTTTCTGAATCACGCACACACAGGAAACGAAGGTATTCTCGAGCAAACACAAGGAACGAAGGAAACGATTAGCCCACTTGGGGACGGTTTCCTTTTGTTCATAGGTGACTAAGTCGCGACCAAGGGTGCTCCAAACCCGTAGTCAACTGGTTATCACCAAACGGTTAGCAACCGGTCGGTCCCCAAGTTAGTTCACGTGTTATTGTCCAAAAAAGGGAGAAAGAAAACTTACGTTCTCCACAAACGTTTCCATCTGGGCGTTGACAGATGCCATTGTTCACTTCGTTTTTGGATGTATAAATCCTAAAAGAAATATACATAAAACACCACATAAACTAACAGGGTTAGAAGGCACTTTAGGAGCCTGACAGTACGAATGAATAGACGCAGTGATCAAACTTCAATGTTTTATATTATCAAAGGGGTCTATATAACACTATAACTTGTAAACCAATTAAATATGGTAGCCATGAAGCCGTTAACGGAAACAAATGGAGAGAAAAAGCGAGGTAAGCTTGTGTAGTACATAGTACGTAAAGTTATATAAACCCCTTTCGTATAAAAAAACTATATAAGAACACACGGAAGTAATCACAAAGCTAACGAACGAAAGAACAAAATATAGACTCAAATGAATTAGCATACGGAAACAAAATTTCAAAAATCCACGATTTATGTAAATTTGCATGCGAGGCGTCAAATTAGCATACGACGTGATTATAATACACGACACCTGATGATTATCATCAAAAAGCTTACCGTATTGTGAGAAGCGATGTTCTTAGATGTTCCCTGAGCTGTTTATACACAAACACTTCTTTTCATAAATTTATTGCCTTTACAAAATAAACCACAACCCCGTAGTAAAACATTCGTAACATGCACATACTACAAAACCTGACAAAACAACCAATTTTATAAAAGCACAGGTGCATACTTCAAGCAGAATCGGGGAAATATTGGTGCCATAAATATAATATTTGTTTTAGCAGAGTACATTATTATTATTATGTGAGATCTTACTGAAACTATATGATCCAAGAATACAGTATGACCGACCAACACAATACATTCAAAAAATTTCCTCAACATATTAGTATGTGTGCATTTAAAGTACAGTAAATATTATAAAATGAAAATTGCCGATATGCATGATACAACACAAAAAGAAATACTACACACAAACAAATCATGCACTCAGAAGCAGACATATACCAAGCATAAGACATGCAAACATTAAACAGTGCTTCTAATTTATAGTTTTCACTCATTCCTTTTATATTTCCCATCTATTTCAGAATGTTAACTAATATGATTTAGTTTTAATGTTTACACTTAGAATAGTACAACTTCGAATTTACGTTTGGTTTTAATTGCAAGCCTATGAACTCACACAACTTGCATCATACTACCCTACACAACTAGTTAGTAAAAAAATGATCAGAGTACGAAATTAATGAGAGACACTATAGTATCACGCATGCATACCGTAGTTCAGCTGCCAGAGACTAACAATCATAACAAAACAGACACACATACATGCGTGTAAATTACTTTAAAGTTAGTATATTCAAAGGTCGTAGCCAATAAAGCCACTTATTATGCTTCAATTTCCACCAATGTATTCATCATGCTTCATACATTTTGCAACGCTTTCCTCAACGTTTCACTCCTTTGTCGCACAGAAGTCTCAGTGAAACACCGCGACTAAACATTTGTATATTAGAAACAAGTAAAATGCAGGATCGAAATGTAGGTACATCTTTCCGCAATATCTGACTCACATAACATACACCAACTGCCCACTAGTGCTCATTGTAACATGTAACATATGCCCACTTAAATATATAGAAACTAAAAAAACTCTAGTACCCTAGTTGGTTTACAAAAACCATGATACAGGAACTGAACAAAAACACAATAAAATTAAAAACTCACGCAGTCTTCAACAAAGCAGAGTCAGGCAATGAGTCTTCCACAACCTGAAATAAAAAAGGACAATAACCAATTATCCTAATATGAAAATATCCCACAGCAACTGCAGTATCATTGGTTGTTTTCGAAGCATCGATTATTTCATACACTGGATGAAAAATGGAAATTTTTTTAATGAATAGCTGCTTGGCGCATTTGAAAACATCTTACGTCTTACGGGCAACCAGGAATTCCATTCAGTACTGCAGAAATACATAAGGTGCCTACTAACCAACACAGTCATAAACAAACAAACAAACACACAAACAAACAAACACACAAACAAACAAACAGACAAAAAAACAAACAAACAAACTAAATCACTGACCTTTACTCCTTTATCTGTTATTTGCTGCTTCACCAGGGGAATAACAATGTCCAACTTCCATGGACCAACGTAGAAATTCACAGGGAGATTCTCATTAGAATTCGGGTCGAAATCGAGACATGAGCTGAAAACAACTACTGACTCCGGTACGGTACTATACTGATTAAGCTACGATATTACTGATTACGGTATGATACGGAAAACTACTGATTACGATACGGTAGTGCTGGTACCCAATTAAAGAAAATACTGTACTGGTCAAATACACCTCATTCATTGTTTACCTTACTAAACAGATATTTCCCACAAAAGAGCAATGGTTACAAAATGCACAGTCTCTTATGTTTGTGCAACAACAGATTAATGATTTCGAAACAGACCAAGAGGCACAATACAACATGGATAGACCTAATAACGTATAAAAACTATGAACATTGAACAATATGTCACCACCCACCGTTTGTGAGCATACCTGGTGACTTGTATATGTATGTAATGTGTCAAAGAAGGGACAAATAAGGTGAACGAAACTAACCGCACAACTTTAATGAAGACATCCCAAGGAAGGCGGTGACAGCGCACGACGGCCGCATTCGGAAAATGCCTAAGAATATGGCACTTATATAAATAGGACTTCTTATATCATAAAATATTATAAATTCTAAAATATAGTCACGACAAGGTGTGAACAGAATATGGAACTAAAACATCTTAAAGGATCGCAGTCACTTCAAATTCGCCTTTTTACTTCAATTATCCATAAACATGAAAAAGCACATAGAAAAATACCATTCCGGTGCCAATTTACTGAAAAATAAACCAGGGAAAGAAATCCCTTCGGTTGTGTTCTGATAACGTACAGTATGACAAAGACAAGTGAGACAGTAGAGCACACACTTTCCCTCTTCCCCGATTTTTCTTTGTTTTGTCATCATTGGCAACCGGCCAAGTCCCGTTGCGATTTAGAAAACACCCCATTTTGTCAAAAATCAAAACTCAACATAAGGGATGTTTTTCCCTGTGATAAATATTCCGTAAATTGGCATCGGAAAGGTATTTTTCTAGGTATCTTTTTATATTTATTGATAATTTAAGTAAAAAGACGATAATGAAGTGACTGCGATCGTGCGATCCTTTAAAGGCGTAGTATGCTTATAAGTGCTCCCATATGTGGTCTTTGCTCATGTCCTCATGTGCGCTAGCAGACGAGCATTTGCCGCGCCCCGCCTTACATTTATCTGCTGAAACACCTAACTTTCACTAACCTCTTCCAATTCTTTGCCATATACAGATCGGAATCAATGAACGCCATACGAAGACCGTCCCATTCTACGCTGCGCACTCCCGGAAACTCCCACACTGTGTCTTTATTGCAGATCTGCGAAACAATAGTAAAACAATATAAATCCCGCTAAAAACCTCAAAAACACAAATGCATAAACAACGACGTTGGGCATTCTCAACCCCTACTACTTTAACGTCTATCACATTTCTAACTTACGCTTATGGTTCGGGTAACGGCGTCACACAAACTAAAGCTCCAATAAAAAAACTTATGCTTATCTCACAACTCCAATTAATCTGTAATTGTAATGACCATCAAAACAAAGGGAGTTAGTTCAGTTCGGAGTAAAGTCTGTGATATCTTGTGTCTACGCACGTGAATTGAATAGTTTATTGGGTAAACTGGGATATTATTAGCGTCGAAGTGCAGAGTAGTGGAACATGTTGGGTCCGTCCAAGCGTCGTCTTATATACGTTCCTGGGTTCTCATCTGTCCGCTTTTTGTAGTCCCTTTTCAATTTCTCTCAGCTCCTTGCGTTCGCCGTGAATGGTTCTGACTACTTTTTGCTGCTCCGATGAAATTGAAGTATTTGAGTAGTATTCATCGTGTCATTTTCGTTTCCCTTTTTTGTCTGTTTGTACTAGTCGCACGGAGTCGCGACATTGGCGGGGGCGAGGAAATGGAGCAATGTGTGCGCGATGTGAGCGACTGTCCCTCCCTCCGGTGGTGGTATGCACCGCGGGAGCCTCCCAGGTAGGGAGTAGGGAGAATTCGTCTCTGTGTGTCTCTGATTGGTGTGATCCCTCTCCTTCTCTCACCTCCCACTGGGAGGCTGGGAGCTTCCCGGCGCGTTCGTGCATACGGCCACGGAACAGACAACAGACAAAGCTTACCTTTGCAATAGTCAAGTGCTCCAACTGCTTGCACTTATTCAAGAACGTAACCATCGGCTGGGAGAGCGCCAGCGTTGGATAGACACGCAGACAATGGAGTGATTCACGGCACGCCTTCGCCCACAGAACCACCACCGCTGTCACTGATTCTTGCTCGCTGTCCATCTAAATCAGCAAAGTGAAGATGTCTAGCTGCCTACGTTTGCTAACCATTGCAAAGGCTCACAACACACTTTGATGATTTGGTGGCAATCAATCGATATCTATTATATAGATAATAGGTTGATTATCAAGTATAGCAATCTATTATACATTACATTGACATACCAGTTCTGAAAATCGTTCCGCCCGCCGCGCATGTTTGCGTATAATATGGACTCCGCATGCATGCCGCAGTTGTATGGACTTTTCGCAAAATTTTACTCTATGAAACTGTTTTTAACATGGACCACACTTCGCGCTAACATGGCACGGCGCGCAAATGCAACACAAATACACTAGAAAAGCCAGTGCGTAGTTTTAGGCAAAGAGCCAGACATCGGTCCGTCCTAGACCATTTCCGTACATTCATACGCTTACTGCTGATGTGCTGATGCTGACAGCACATAGTAGTATGAACTATGACTATGAACTCACATCAACATTCGTGTCATCGATCGGTGTTCCGACGTTAAGTTCCAGAAGTCGAGTGAAATTCTCCCATAACATTTCTGAAGCATAATACTTTTACTTGGAAACGGAAAGCAACTAAACTTTCAAAAACGGTATAAACAGCGCAGACAAGCATAGGCTCCGGCAAGTTAGCTATAACTCTTTCAATACAAGTTTCACAAGTATCCAGCATTCTACAGAATCGCGAAGCATTGTGTTGAATGTAGTGTAGAATTGTAAAATAGTGAAGATTAACGACCACAAGGTGACGATGTTAAAGGCTACAGTACTCTACACTCTACGCACTCCCAGCATGTCTACACAAAGATGAATCAACATTTCAATCAATACCAATAACCGAATAAATGTGCCTGTCTGTAGTTTGCCATCCTTAAAACACATCTTTCCACAGGTACCTCTTGAAAATGAAAGTAAAGGGCCACTTTTTGAAGAGCAACCTAAAATCAGCAAATAAAGAGTGGGCTACTGCCTCAACCAAGTAAACAGCTTCTTAGGGTACTCCCTAAAAATGACGATACCCAAAGTCATCTGGGGGCATATTCACCACTCATATCCCCAGGGGGAATTCCCCGTCTTTTTCCCTGCGTGTCTCACATTAGAATGCTATTTTCAGTCCCCAGGGAATGTTTCCCTGAGGGAATCGGAGTGGTGAATATGGCCTGTGAGTATTTTAACCCCGTTTCATGAAACAATAACTCACTCTGATCCTAGAGAAATGTGGTTCGTCCGTGGCCGAAATGCTAATAACAACATTCTCGTGATTCTTGCCCACTTCCTTTAACTCAGCTACACATCGTGACAGATCAACGTCGCGTTTATCTGAACACATTGGATTAGTTGAGTTGAGCTGCACACAACCCTTACATGTCGAATGGGCAAGCGGTCGATAGACGCTGGTTCAACCGTGTAATGATAATGATATGTATGTTATATTGTACACATACAATACAAATATCATTATACAGTTAGAATGGCTAGCGGCAGGCGACCGCTAGCCCAGTTTACCTCAATTACCTTTACGGTATAAAGGGTATTTCTTAAAAAGTACATATAATAAAGTGACTGATGACTGTAGCAAATCAAGTATCTCAAGCAAATCACTAGTCTGTTGTCTGATACATGGATCAACATTGAGTGCGAATATAAGAACAGATTCACTAACAAATTACAGTAATTCACGGATGACGGGATGACATATTCGCTATGTTATCAAAAACCACGTAAAGCAAAAAGAGCACTAAAACATTGTTCTAAAGATCATTACCTACCGCAAATCTGTGCCAATGTCGCATCTCCATTTGCATAAAAGTGTATCAAATGCGGGGGTCCGTAGTGAGAGGCAAGTGCACCCCAGTCGGCCGGCAGCTCGCCCAGGGAGAAATCAGTTACTTCAACCCTTAAAATCTTGAATACACACTAATCTATACACCTTTTCGATGGCGGATCATTAGAACTCAATGTTTGGACCAATTGGACAATAATGTGCGCAATTCAAACAACTATTAAAGCGACATAACGGCCGAATTCTGAAACGTATTCTGGACAATTGAATTCCCATATGTTGCACGCAAGTTAATATAATCAGACTATAAGAGCAATATTAGCACAGAAATTTGCATGCAAGACATGTGAATAAACCGTACGGCATACTTTGCCAATCCAGCTGGCATACACTAGATAAAAGAAACCAACTTCGCAATATCATTTGACGGTTCGAATAGGTCCTGCGAGGCCAGGCTGTCATCGTTTGTTGACAGCGTCATCAACAGAGGATTGTGAAATTCTAAAAAGGCAAAAACATGAATTCACAAAAGAATAAATTCCCAAGCATGCACATTTATAGACACGGGCAGGTATAAACCTCGCTGTGAAATACACCTTGCCGCGATGATTTCATGAAAACATCGTGGGTGGTCAGTTTTGTTGTGAACTGAAAAGCAACTGTATAACAATTTGACTTTTATCAAGAACCAAGAAACCTGGCTCCAAAAAATGGGCAAATTTAATGAACAAACGTAAACAACAACAATAATAATTATCCTAACTAATTGCCCTAAGCCACAACAATGATCAACATAAACTAACCTGCGCACGTACGTACTTCACACGCTGAAAAAAAAACACGAACAATTCATACAACAAGTATAGATACTGCCCCAACAATCAGAGAAAGAAAAACACATTTACAGTAATCAATTTATTAACAAGAAAATTCAACAATTGTAAAAAAGACCATAAATTATTCGAGATGACATTTACACGTACAAAGGCCAACCCCTAACGGTTGGCAAATGAATTCACATACAAGTTTACAGCTACAGCCCCAATAAATAAACAAAGTTTGCAACATTACCGCTTACGTAGCTTTAAAATCACATAGCTAAAAATGTATACAGGCTCAATTTCACAAAACAATGAGTTTACATACATAAAGGCAACATAGGCTCAAAATAACATGCTTAGGCTCAAAATAACATGCTTTTGTCACGTAGTACCTCTGAGACCTGAGGCCGTATTCACCAGTGCGATTCCCCCGGGGAAGTTGTCCCTGGGGATAGAAAATAGAAAATAGCGTTCTAATGTGAGACACGCAGAGAAAAAGGCGGGGCATTCCCCATGGGGAATTGAGTGGTGAATATGGCCTCTGAAGGTCCCATACATTGGGAATGCTCACCCATGAATTATCAAAGATCGCTGTGATTCTATATCTGTTTCTCCTTTTCTGCAGTGCTTAATCGAGCAATCAAGAGATCACATCGTTTCTTTTCCTCATCAGCTTCTTCTCCAAGGTTCGATTGGTATTCAGCCACTAACTAAAACAAATACCGTATACCATAAACTTTCCTTCCAGGTTCCAGATTAAAAACCTCACAAATACAGTACATAGTGTTTAAGTCATGTCACGATTTTCTTACACGAATCTTGACGGTTTTAAATAAAAGAAAAAATAGAGTACCATTACTATAATCTCGAGTAGTGTGAGCATCTAACGATAAGAATAAGAAAACATCGCGGAAAACACCACAAAACAAACAATTACTTTAGCCATGTGATTACAAAACTACACGAAATCCAAATTACCAATATCATAATTATTATAATCACAAACCAAAACTAACCGGGATAAGGACCTTGGACACACTTAGTCGGTCGCTTTTCATTTTCATCGAGAATAGTTTCAACACTCTCTGCCGGGCGGAAGCGTGCTGGCATACATCCGACAGAATAAGGGCCACATTCTGTAGAGTATAGAGTCCCGAGTCCAGTTTGTCCAAATACTCACGATCCGCATCTACCTCAACCTAAAAACAAGCAGATTTGATAACACTCTAAGGTTGTTCTTCAACCAGGAACATGTATTTCTAGTGCGTATACGTATATAAAAAACACATTATACACAAGCCTTACAACGAAGATTTAAGTTCCATTTTCTAGCAAATTATATGTAATTCGAACACGCGAACCGCTTCAATATGCTCTATCTTACCGGATTTGACAGGATAAATTTGCTTTCACGAAAATTTTTTATCAAGACAGCTAACAAAATGAAAAATAAACTAACATCAGAGTTTGCTTGATCGCGTTGTTGTCTTGCCACCCATCTATCAACTTTTTCCCTAAAGAAATTAAATATAAAGGCACAAAACTTAAAATAAAACACAAAAAGCATTCGCTGATTAGTACTTTTACAATTCAATACTTTCCTTAGCACTTAGCAGAAATACAATTAATCAAACTTCCTAGGATTACAACCGGCTGTCAATAAGCAACCAAATGGCAATCATTTTATAATTGCCTGTATCTAACGGTCGTACATTAGTATTATAATTATAATAATAACAATAATAATGAAATTAATAATAACAATAACATTCAAACATTAGAATGCTTCTTACTTGTATTTCAAAAACAGCTCTACAGCTCGATCCACCTTTTCATGTTCGTGTTCCACAAACTTTTGCATAATACGCTGACGAGAGTCCTCACCACATGAACGGAGAAGGGCACAAAGAATCTAGAACGTCTATTCTATATTCATATACAAATTACAAAAATAATAAATGGTTCTTGTTTGGTACCATTTTTGGGCTTCTCGCTCCACCAGAAATAACAAGTCTGATAGTTGTGTTTTAACGATAAGACCTGTTGTAATTTCTGGTTGGGATCCATGCTCACAAAATCATTGCACTAAAATATACAAACAAATAGTCGACCTTATTCACATCTAACCATACCCAACGGTAAAGTTTAAAAAGAGGTTAAACAAAATATGCTAATGAAAGAAAAGAAGCGTGAAAGCATACGCTAAAACCAACAAACAATCGGCAATGCAGTCTGTACTTAAAAAAACTAGTTCACAACCAAAAAAGACACGAAATAATAAATAAAGACCAACCGCGCACACGTGCTCTTCATGTTCATCCGGGGTAGTATCCTTCCTCTTTACCTTGGCCGGTGTACGCATAAACAACGGGAATAAAGTGCGGAGGCCTAAAACATACAGTACATTACTCATACTCCCGATCAACTCAAAAGGATGAAATATCTTCACAGTGGAAAGAGAGCTATTATACCTAAGAGGCGAAACATAGCGCTATTACACCAGTTCATAAACAAAGCATCTACATTCTACGCTTCGAAATTATACCAATTTCCTCGAAAATATGCTTATTAGATACATATACGACGCATCAGACACATAAACACAGCAAAAACTACATAAACAAACAAAATGGTAAAACAATTGAAACAATAATAGCCAATATCCAAACCAAAACCTACCGAGGATCTCCACAAATTTCGCACAATTGTCCTTTCCTTCTGGTCCTGTTGTTGCATGATCCAGTACCTTAAGAATATAAGGTAACACTATTCTATTCTATATCATAAGTCTAAGTTCAGCACATTGCACATGAACAAAAAAAAACAATACTTAAAGGCCATTAGAGTCCCTTTGGGGCCGTGGAGAGGGGGAGCCTCGTTAGTTCGTTCGATTAATAAGAAAAGCTACTCAATTAAGCTCCAGCCCAAAATATCACACATATGGAAGCCGTAGTACCGTTCACAAGTTAGGAGCACAGGAAAAGGAAAGGACCAATTGGCCAACTCCAGCACACATACGTCACATACATCACATACACTCCAGCGTACTGCGCATGTAATAAAATAAATAACCAGTAATCATCAGAAATCAATAAATCAAATCTACCAACCTTAAGCGCACTTTCTCGGCTTTGCTTCCTTTCACGGAGCATCAAATTCATCAGCTGGAGGCCTTCACCGTCAAGGAATTTCCTTCTGAAATGTAACAACATGTCAATTACAGATTACAAACTAAAGAATATACAAAACACACACAAACAGTCCAACATTATACACTTGAACTATAAACTACACTCTACACTACATCTGAACTATAGACTAAAACACAGAAATGAGAAGACTCACAAACAATACTACATTATATTTGAACCATAAAATACAAACTACAAACTACAACGCACAGCAAAGGACAGAACATACATAAAAAACCCAAGGAAGGAAAACAGAGATAACCTTACCTATTTGGTGGGTACAATAGTGATGCACAGAGAGCATCGAACAGGTTCTCCATATGTTCTCTCTCATCCACAGATCCTGGGTCGTGACGCTTGTACGCGGCCAAAGCCTGAATATTAATTTTCTAGAATTCTACGAACCACCAGCAAAATAATAATAATTTGTTTTACGCTTCAAGAGCGTGCACCTTTATTCAAGGGAGTTCAAAGTACAATTTCAAGGTTTGCTTATGACATAAATAATATACAGGAACCCGGAAAGTAATACAATACAACCCACATATTCAACGGGCAATGGGACTATAAAAACGGGTATTCATAATTCATATAAGAGGAGCAAATCTGCAAATCGAGCAAACTCTAAAAATTCTCTCTTTTCTCCATTTTTCTCTACGACCTAGTGACCAAAACCAAAACATAATACCCATCCCATAAAGAAGGATCAACAGGGGAACAATTAAAAGACCAATACAGCCGAAAGTCTAAAAAAGGGCTACGAATAAACGTATACGATAATACGATGGAAAGAAAAACGGCAATAGGTTAAACATACCCTGAGGAGCAAATCGATTCCATCTAGTTTGGAGGTGAGGTGTTTTCGTGCCTCTTCACTCGTTTGCAACAAAGATGCAAACAAAACAGTTCACTCGCGTACATTTTATTTCCATCGAATGCGCCGCGTTGACAAGCCCTGAAAAGTGGAAAATACCTTTTTACAAATGTTTTTCTAATAGTTCTTTTCATTATATTTCTACAATCTATTCGCCCCTCTATTAGATTACAAGGAAGAACTATTTTTATCATGAAAAGAGAGCTATATATAGGAGGCGAAACATGGTGCTCTTAGCTCTAACACCACAAACATTTTACATGACTGCGCGGTTTTTTATTCTAATTACATTCATTTGCAAGTCCAAATACCTTATTTCTATAGCAGAAAAATGTACTGCACAAAAAATAACTCACCGCTTCAACAACCAGTGAAAGAGTCCCTGCTCCGCACAATCTTGAGCGATTTCAGGGCGAAAATCCAAGAGCTGAAAATAGAGGAGATAAAAGAGGAGATAAACCACAATGTACAAAAAAGGTTCAACTTAAGTTAGTTCACTTCTTGGCCAAGGATGGTGACTGAGCACCTTTTTCCCCCGCAACCGAAATTGCTACCAATTTACTCTAATGAGAAGGCTTGGTCCGCCTGAGGGGGAAAATGATTACGCGAAGTGTTCACATAATGCCAAAGTGCACACCTTTGCCAAAGAAATATGTTTAAAATGACTTACATTTTCAACAACAGTCAATGCATTGTGTATTGCATCACCATCATCTTTGTTAACTTCGTTCAAAATCGAGAATGAAGATACCTAAAGATAGTCGTTATTCTAAATTTACACGAAGAGCAATATTGCAATATCCTGTGATCATTGTCACAGAAGCAAACTTCGACCAACCGACACACAGTTAGACAAGTAATAAGCTGATCTCACCCAGGCAACTACAAACTACAACTGAAGAATCGAGTGTATGGATCACATAAAAAATAATAATCAATCTACAACTCACAATGCATTCAATCACGCGGCCTTCGCTCAGCGCTTCAATGAGAGCCTCTGCACCATCTTCGCCTTCGTTTAGAATATCAACGTCGGTCAGCTCCTGAAAACTAAGGAATAATCCGGAATTTGGGTTTTTTTATTATTAAAAATTGGGCGACGGTTTTGTTACCTTTGACGTTGCATGGCTGTAGCTACACTAACACGTTCTACAAAACGATAATAAATATACAAAACGACACCACACCTGTAGAAGGTTGATAGTTGCTCCCACAAGATCGCTATTCTCGTGCGATAACAACTGCAGAAGAACTGTTGCTGCTCCCGTCTCCACTAAAACGGCATACAGATCGGGACTCGTTGCGAGTACGTGCATTTCCTAAAACAAACATCTTTATTATTTAGTAGCTCGATAGAGTTAAAGCGAAATGCTAGTCCCTTCGGAAAATTTGCATATGATAACCAACTCCTATGTATCCTATGCTAATTTTGTACGATCGTCCACGGCAATCGTACAAAATTAACATAGGATACATAGGATTTGCTTATCATATGCAAATTTTCCGAAGAGGCTAGCGTTTCGCTTTAAAATTTATTGAAGGAAACAAAGCTTAAAGTGAAATACCGGCCGGTTTTTGAAACACGTTGCATACACCTGCTTTATGCTTTCTTATGCAGCATATGAGCAAAAATTAGAATAAAAACTAGAACCCAATTAGACCCCACTTTACATAAAGGCATAGGAATTAGGAATGCAAGTACTTGAGATGCGTTTCAAAAACCGGCTGGTATTTCGCTTTAAAATGAAACTATCGGCGCATCAACTATAAAACAACGTAAAAATTGAAGTGGAGTCGAATAATTGCCAGAATCTCAAATTGTAAATACAAACATAAAAAAGGGTACCTGGATAGCCGTGTCCAATTCACACTCGGTTTCCATAAACTTTTTCGGATCATCCGCGTGTTTAATACGCATTTCGCGATTTCGCAGCGCCTTCTTTTCGAGCTAAACGAGAAATTATTTCCGAGTTAAACTTAAAGAGATAACTCATTGCAATCAGAAATAATAACAATTGAAATGACCATGTCTAAAAACAGTTGGCACTTTAAGCTCAAGCTCAAGCTCACCTGCGAGGCTAGTTTCTTCACGAGAGATTCGTCTACAACAACGTTTGCTGAATCGTCCTCGAGTGCAGCAAGTATGTTATTTTGTTGAAGCTAAATAGATATGTATTTAACGTTTTCATAAAAACTTCCTTAATTCCAATTCTCTGGCAGAAAGCTCCACCGCCATATTTTTTAATAGTGTTTCCTTGAAACTCGACGCTCATATCAAACACCTTTTAAAGCGAAATGGCGGTCTCTCTCCAAAAAAATTCGTCGGAAATTACAAAAATGGGCGGAGGAAGTACCAGCGCGTTCGCTACAAAAATAACCACGCCCATTCTTTACTTGTAAATTGGAAATTTTGACAATATTTCGTCATTTGGATGCAGAGCGGAGTGTATGCTTGTTCTCTGGTCGGTGAGCGCCCACACGCGCGGACCTCTAGATCCCACACGCGCGCTCGGTTTCGACCGCAGGCAGTGTCGCAGGTGTGCCCGGGGACGAAGGTGTGCGCGCGTGCGGGCGCTTACGTTCCAAATAGTGTAGCAAATACGGTATACCCCACCCTATAGTAACGAATGCAAACAATAGAACGCTCCACAAATAAAACATACTCATTAATTATTTATTTTAAAGGCAGCAACAAAAACAATATAAAAAATAACTAAAAAAAAAATTGTACGGCTTTTGTCAAATGTAAGTCTAGCTGAGGTTGGATAGAGAGAAATACGAACAATGTCCTAAGAGAAAAACATTTTTAGCTTATTCGAATATAAATTAAACTGGAGAAAACAATAGGGCGAGAATTTTTAAGAACTAATGAACGTAACGTTCCGCATTAAACACAAAACTAAGTGGGACTAAATGATAAGCGTAGATATAAGATACTGCACCGACTAAATATCAGTGATTAAACTAACAATCTAGACAATCTAGTATATCAAACTTATATAAAATACTATCCAAACTAGTCTAACATGCATAGACATATTAATTAGTAACATTCAAAGTAATAAATAAGAAAAAGTACTTCGAAATAAGAAATGGATTTTAGGACATTATCGGGAGACACGTTTTGTTAACTTACTTGAGCTGGGCCTCTTCAAATACTTAATTACACACTCTAGAAAAATAACGAGGTATACTAATGGTATAACGGAATGTAATCACTTAATTAAAAGGTTATTCTTAAGAATTTTTATGTGAAAATTTTAGTAGGTATTCGTTTTTTCTTCTACAGTACAGAAGAAACAACGAACATGCTGATTTACAATAAAAAATACCCAGTTCCAATTATCCACTTCCAAACTTCAAACACGTATCGAACCCGCAACTTAGATTCCCAGTTCGTTTTCCTTCAGTCCACAGATGTATCGAAGATCGTGGCGCATGGATGAGAGTAACCTGGAAATTCGAAACTTCAAAAATAGAGACATGATTACATGATACGTATAAAACAACAAACACTAGGAATTGTGAGTTTTCCATCTCCTCAACCAAACTGACTTTATTTACGATAATGTATGCACTCGCAACTTCCCACTCCCATTATTAATTAATAGAAATATGCTGCAACAGAAGGAGAAGTTATATTACCAACCAACAGTATGGGTTCTTCAGCCCGTCCCGACTTCCGACCACAAAAATGCCTTCCAATTGTTGACGAGAAAATGAGAACAACGGAAGTAGCTAAAATTTCAAATCATTATTTTAGAACGACGAATGAACTCAACTTATCGAGTTAGCATTTAATGAACAGAGATTGGACAGACTCAAGGCTTCACCCATGCATTTTAAAAGTCACCAAACATGCTCCACACAGGTGTTCACATTCGTAGCGGAGCAAACCAGTGAAGTGATCTGAGAATCAATTGTTCGATTTAAAAAACGATAGTACCAACCGTATATCAAGGGCCAAGGCTTCCCGCTTGTGGATCAGATCGGAGAAGGAATATCCGAATTATTATTAATCTGAAATGGGAAATATTATATCACAGTACTGAGATTGATACATATAGCGTTTTTTTTACACTTAATAACAACCAAAAAAAAGGAAATAGGAAAACTGTAAGACTGTAAGCTTACTAATCATCTAGTCATTGTTCTCGAAATAATGTGTTAGGTGTATATTTGTAAAGATTGCGGGGTGGCGCAGCTATTGGTTTCAATGGGTCGTCACATTCCACAAACATATATGTATGTTGTATGTCAAGTTAAATGTTAAATTATTTTAAAAAGCCAAGCTATAAAAAAACTAACGAAATGGCGAAACGGTCGTTTTTCTGTCTTGGACCACAACAGCTCGGCATTCTTAATTCCGAAGTTCAGGCCGACGTTGAGGAAACGCGAACTAAACCAAAAGTCGTTAAGCACACATAATCATTATTAATTAGACAGAAATCACAGAAACAACTATAACAAATATGTGGTGTGGGAAGTCGAAAAAATGGCAAATAACAAAAACTAAACCTTCTCCTTGCAATTCAAAATGATGAGGAGCCCTGGCAGTCTCGAGGTTTTCCCGTGCAAAAAACTACCTAAAATATACACACATCGTAATGTGTATATTAGGAGCCAGTTAAATTTAAATTCTGTGTGCGGGGAAGGAAGTTTTAAGAAACATAACAAATGGCTTTTCGAATGTAATTCGAATTATGACTGTGAAGACAGTACAGGTAATCGCAATAGTCGTCAAAAAAAGTTAAGAAATCTCCAACCAGAATGTCATTGTAACATTAACTCCTCTCCTCCATGGGTCCATGCTTTCGGCGTCTTCTGTCTTGTCATAGAATTTGCGCTAAAAAATAAAAGTGGCGAAACGAATGAGTTACTTAAATAGAGGAAATGTGTTACAATTACATAATAGATCCGCAGAATAACACACAGTCAATAAAGCAAGAAATGCCAATACAAAGCCATAAATCAAAATAAACGTAACAACACTAAACTGACCTTACAATGTTTGGAGATGCATTCAGCTTTAATCAATCAGAAGATCAGGTAGATCTACGCGATCACTCTAAATTGCAGTTTACAGTTTAGTTTCTGAGCGGATGGGTGGAAAATGACACCAATGTTAAAGCAGCACCAACCTTCTGAATCCGAAATAGCCGCATTCGGGAATTCAGAGTGCCCGGTGCGTGCAGAAACCCCTATCAGTTCAACGACCATAGTTGTTGAATAAACTGGAAATATAACAAAAGTATTGAGCGAAAACAAATACAAAGAACATGAACGATGTTCGTGAAAGATAGCAACATCAGTCGCGAATAATAACGTATATGACAACATCGGGATTAATAACTAAAAGCAATACTTTAATGACTTTAATGACTTTATTTATAAGAAGCAGACTATTTCGAAATCGTCCAACCCCAAAACCGCGGTTGCTTTGTGAAAAATTCATAGCTGAATTTTTCTGGTTGCGTTGCGCCACCCCCGAACGCGCGACCACAGGCCGGCAGTGCCTTTTCGTCCTGAGGCAGTGCGCGCACACCATTTTTAGACCGAGTGTGGGCGCGCGTGAGGGCGTTGAAGAACGTAGTTCTTTAACAAAAATCGGGAGTGCGCTAGCCGCTTGTTATTTTTAACTTGACGCTAGCGCAGATTCGAATATTTCCATAGTAAGCCTATTTTTTATTAAACTTTTTCTCCATGATCCACTTATTTGTGTTTCTTTTTATGTTTGTTTTCGTTCATAGAATTTTTTAAACTATTTTTGGTTAAAAAACCCCAAAATGGGTGTCATTTCGCTTTAAAGTTATTGATATAGAGTGCAAGTGTTGTGTCAAATTAAAAGCTAACCTGGGAACCGGGCACTTCAGTGTCGAATCCAGTCTTCAACCGCTTTGCCGATGGGCCACCCTGAATTCAACAGAACATTTAACGGAAAGTAAGAGGTTTTGTGCACACACCTTCATTCAAACACAGTGAATATGGTGTGACTAATGGTAACTGGCAAAGTTCCAGTTTTTTCAGGAGGTGAATGGTAAAAAGGGTGTCAAACTGCCGAAGTTCAAGAACGCCTCGCGTTGGTGATAAGGATAGCAAGAAACGAAAAGTATAACCAAACGGAAAACAGTACCTGTGAAGCCTTCAAGATCTCTGAAACATCTATCTCAGCCATGTTGCCTGAAAATGAGTAATTACCAAAAAGTGTAAAGTATATAGGGTACTACTTCAACAATACACGAAAAATGGAAGAAAGAACAATCCTTTGAGAACAAAAACAAAAACGAGGTGCGATCGAGAAAGCGAGGACATTTTGCCGAGAGGGCGAAAAGCAGAAAGTGGCACGGTCTCTGGTCGGGGAGCGCCCACACGCGCGGACCTCCAGCTCCCACACGCGCGCACGGTTTCGACCGCAGGCAGTGTCGCAGGTGTGCCCGGGGGTGAAAGTGTGCGCGCGTGTGGGCGCGTACGATCCAAATAGCGTAGCAACTACGGTATAGCCCATCCTATAGCAACGAATGCAAAGAAGAGAACACACCATAAATAACACATACTAAATGAATTGTTTATTTTAAACGCAAGAAAAAAAAACAATTCTAAAAATAACTACAAGACTGGGGTTTGTACGGGGTTTCTGAAAAACAAACAAACTAAAATGGTGGAGAAGAGTCCCAAGATAAAGGAATAAACAAACAATTTTAGCGTACAAATTACAAGTCTAACTTAAAAAAATGCAGCGAGAATTTTAAAGAAAGTGAGAGAATAAAACGAACTTTTGGAACTAAAACTAGTGGGATTGCATAAAAGTGCAAATGTACTAAACAAACAACGGTCTTCATGGCTTCACCTAACAAACTAACGTACAGAAAAATTATGTATACACTTGTTTAACATGCATAAAGATGAATAATTGGAATTAAGTCTAAATAAGAGATGCCTTCCAGGTTCTTGTGAATTCAATTCAACTAGTGTATCTCATGGAGATATACCATACATTTACTTGAGCTACGTGTCAGCATCTCCTTAACTATTCTAGAAAAAGAACAAGGATATTTTTTTTAGAAAACAACTATGCGTAGAGGGCAAACAATACAGAAAACAATGAAATATACAATAATTATACCAGAGTTGCAATATAATTGACCCAACACTCAGCACCTCAGTTGTTCCTTTCCCTGCGGTACGCATTTGCGTCCCAGATCGTGACACGGATCCACGGATGGGGTAACGAGTAGGCTGTAAATTTGAAATTTCAGATAAATTT
Organism: Pelodera strongyloides; assembly: GCA_036852015.1. NCBI lineage: Eukaryota > Metazoa > Nematoda > Chromadorea > Rhabditida > Rhabditidae > Pelodera > Pelodera strongyloides. Next base: position 24,753 of record JAANDG010000226.1, read on the forward strand.
CCAAGAATATGAAAACAAACTATGTATTGATTTTCATTGACTTTCTATATGATAAAGCACTTGTACCTTGTGCCGGTCCGCAACCGCAACTCCCTACTTCCATTAACAATTAATACTAAACTTCTAAAGAATAAGAGCAGATTACCAACCATTAGTATGGGTTACATAATCAGCTCCACAGCTCGTTGAGAACATCCCTTCAAATTGTCGACAACAAAATGAGAACAACCTGAAATTTCCAAGCCATATAGAAAGAATTTAAAAACCAAAGAACAGACTGAAAATATTCAAGACGTCGATACTATATTTTAAATGCCACCATAGTTTATCACATTCTTTGCGGAGTGAACTATGAACTATGAACCGAACCAGTGAACGGAGGAAAATCAACATTTAAAAGCGATAGTAGTGTTACCAACCTATATTCAAGGGGCCCAGAATTCTTCATTAGCGTTCAAAGTTGGAGTGGATTAGCGAGAGGCTGTCGACGTAGAAAGAGTGGCCGAACCATTCATATTTATGCTAGAAAGAGAAATATTATAGCACGGTACTTTACTTAGATGACAAAAACACTATCACATTTAATAACAATCTAAAAACAGTAAATATGAAAATATTAAGCTTACTTAGCTTACCTACACATGAGAAACAATGTGTACATTTACAACGGTTGCATTCCGCAATAATTGCCCGATTAAATGATTAAAAAATAAAGTAAAATAAACTAACGCAAACATAAGACCAAATGGCCGTTTTCCTTCTAGATCGCACTCGCACATCAACTCGGCATTGAATTCCGACCTTCACATCGATGTTGAGAAAACGCGAAAAAAACCTAAAGGTAAACAAAAGGAGTTAAACACGTCCGTCATCATTATTAACTTAAGAGACACAAAAGAGACACAACACAACAAATACGTCGAAAGTGTAAAAGTAGCAAATAAAATAAAGAAACCTTCTCCGTCCAATTCAAAATAACGAGGAGCCTTGGCAGTCTCAGGGATTTCCTGTACACCTTTTTCCCGTGCAAATAAAACTGTCTGAAAATATACACAACGTAAGTATAAGCTGTCAGTAAAATTTACTGTTCACGTGTACGCGGAGAGTTTGAATGGCAAGAAACTTTTATGAACCATAAAAATAAGGTAACCTCGAGCAACTTTATAGCGAGCAGCAAGAGTCATAAAATTGTAGACAGGCAGTTGTCGCCTCGCCTCGCATTAGTAGCATTGTAGCATACCTAAAAAGAAAGAATTCAAAAATATGATTGTGAAGTGAAGGCAATATAGGTAATCGCATAGCGTATTCGTCAAAAGATTAAGAAATATCCTACGACCAGACGACCACCGAGGCATTCCATGCCTTTGGAACATACCCTCGATCTTTCAGATGGGATCATTTTCTCGTTGTCTTGTCATTGAACACGTGCTAAAAAAAAATTTCAATACGAAAAGGTTAATTAATTAGAGGAAATCCGACAAGACTTATCCAATAATACAGAAAAAACAAACATAAGCAAGAGCACGTGATGTGCCAATGTCTATTGTTTCTTTGGGCAAAGCCATAAAACAAGACAAACGTGAAAAATAAACTAACCGTACAATGTTTCGAGATGCACTGAACTCAGCGTTAACTCGGCAGGCCAGGTATACTTACACGATCACTGTGAATTCATTTGAGGTTCACAGTACAATCACAAACAAATAAATGAGTGTTGAGGGGTGGAAATGGCACCAAATGTGAAAGCAGAACCAACCTTCTGAATCCGAAATAGCCGGGACTGCAGAGATGACGGATGTGTGTAGAAAACGTTATCAGTTCAACGACCATATTTGTTGAATAAACTGGAAATATAACAAGAATTGCCCGAAAACAAACTACAACTGTTCATCGATGCACAACGAAGCTAGTGCATGATACAAATCATTCTCGAACAGTAACGTACATAACAATATAAGCAATATACTTTAATAACAAGTTTTTAAGCGAACTAAACTGTCACAGTAGGTAGAGTGAAGAGAAGCGAGAGTGTCAGAGATCAAGAAACACTACGGTTTACTCCAAATGACGAAATCCACGCAATTTTAGAATTTTATTTTTTTGCAGAAAAAAAGGTAAACTTTGCTCGCATTTTTTTCGCTTTAAAGTTATCGAATCAGAATTCCAAACCCCTACGGAGATTTCTACAGATCTTGCGAACATTTGTCTAATACATCATAAGCCTCTACACCCAGTGGTTTTTCTGAAAAAACATCACAAGTTTATTTTTCCATGACTTCCAGAAAATGGCCCAGATGAGTAAAATTATTTTTTGAAAATTTAACGTCATGGGATCTGAATTTAAATCACCTACGGAGTTTTCTACAGGTTTTTTGAACATTTTTGTCATATAACACTTCCCACCATTTCCAGTGGTTTTTCTGAAAAAACATCACAAGTTTATTTTTCCATGACTTCCAGAATGGTAAATCTTTAACAACAAGGTTTCCACCTTGTTACTGACCTTACAATGTTATGATAACCACCATAGGCCATAAAATGAGTCCCGTGAAAGGCACTTCGAGTATATCCCGGACTACTTACCCTATTTAGACTTCAGTTTATTGTAAAAATCCGTCGTATTGACATTACTATTGAATACAAATATACTTAATTTGATATGTGTGCTGGCACATAGACGTAGAATTAGCCGCAATAATAACTTGTGGTTAGAGATTATGCTTATACCACGAGTATATTCTAGCCCAACTAAAAATTCTTTACAAATACCGGCTGAGCAGATTCATGATGTTCTGGTATAGTCATGGTCCCTTATGACAAACTCTAATAATATCTTCGTCACATCACAGTAATAAATATTTTCCTCAATTGCTTTCTTTACCATATGTATGCCCATTTGTATGCATTCAACTGACAATTCTTCTGGTCAGCAAACATCACTTACAGTAAACCAATGAGTGGGGCAAAGAGGGTTGCATCTGTTATTTAATTAATACTAGTTTCTGGAGCCCATTTTCTTTATTTTTTTTTGACAGAAATCACAAGTATTCCAACGGCTGCCATCGCGAAATAAAATAATGCAGTTGTTTCTAGTAGCAGTAACGGCTGTATCCATACGGCTCTCTACCTCTACGTCACGGCTAAGGCAGCTCACTGAAGGCTTTATACCTCACCTAACTTGGCAGTTGTCCTCTTGTTCAGTAGTTTTTGTTAATATTCTTTGAAGCAGAGGATTCATATTGATATTTTTTATTACTTTTGAGGCTTTTAAGACCTATCAACAAAGAGCGTCGCAAGATGCTTTAAACATATGCTCAACGCAAAATTTAATTCCGTAACCGCTACAAAAACCCAGCTGTTGTCGCTATCCTTGTTCTGTGCAAGAAGCATAAAGTTCTTGCAAACTTACGAAACTGGTGTGCAAGCCGCGGCCGCGTGAGAACGGTGTGCAAACTGAAAATGCTCTCGAAATAGGAATGGCGTTCAATTATGCCCGCCGATATCACGCAAAAAACCTGCAGCGGAAAGGCGTGAGTATGATGTGCAAGTAGCAACTTTACTTCTTTACATCGTGCAAGCGGCATGGTTACGGCGTGCAACTGGTATGTCAGAACATTGCCCTTTCCCCCAGCGCATGCCGCCTGCCAGCCGTAAGTTTGTCCCAATTTTACCTCTGTAAAAATTACCAAAACAAAAACATAAGTTTCGTTATCCCACCTAAATCTAGTATGTCCACTTCTTTACGAATTCATCACGTATGTTAGGTTTCAAATGAATAGGTTTTGCCATTTTGTCAAGTATTTTTCTCAATTCGTTCCTACATTGAAGTAGAAAGTAGGTGCGATATTTTTGATAATGTTATTTAGAATATTAACACTTACGAAATCCCTTAGAAAAATCGCAATTTACTAAAAAAAGCGTATTATACTCCATTGTAAACAAAAAACTGAAGTTAGAGAAGTTGTTTAAACAGTGCGTTATTGGTCCGGTAGTACATGCCCCACATTTCGTTGCGAACGCGCGTAGCTTAGCCCCGCCCGCCCAAATGCCCACCGGTTACCAACTGTGCTGTGGTGTGGGTCCGGAGCCCAGAACCGCGTTGCTTTGCGAAAAATTCACCGCTGAATTTCCATGGTTGCGTTGCGCCCGCTCCCGAACGCGCGACCACAGGCGGGGAGGGCCTTTTCGTGCTGAGGTAGTGCGCGCACATCATTTTTGGGCCGAGACCGGGCGCGCGTGAGGGCGTTGAAGAACGTAGGTGCCAAGCGCTCCGCTTGCATACAAATGACGAAAAATCGACACTTTTCGCGAAAAATCATTTTGCAACATTTTTGGTCACAGAAAATTAGTTATATTAAAAATACGGCTATAGATACCGGTCCAGAAACCACGTAGCCCCCTAGCCACATATATTTGGAGCATTTTCGGTTAATAAACCATATGTTGAAAGTTTCTGGTTCTTCTGAATTTTCGCCGACCAATTTGCATACTTAGGTTAGTCATGAGGTGACCATTACATAAAATTAGTTATATTAAAAATACGGCTATTGGTACCGGTCCAGAAACCACGAAGCCCCCTGACCACATATATTTGGAGCATTTTCGGTTAATAAACCATATGTTGAAAGTTTCTGGTTCTTCTGAATTTTCGCCGACCAATTTACATACTTGGGTTGGTCATGAGGTGACCATGACATAAAATTAGTTATATTAAAAATATGGCTATAGATACCGGTCCAGAAACCACAAAGCCCCCTAGCCACATATATTTGGAGCATTTTCGGTTAATAAACCATATGTTGAAAGTTTCTGGTTCTTCTGAATTTTCGCCGACCAATTTGCATACTTGGGTTAGTCATGAGGTGACCATTACATAAAATTAGTTATATTAAAAATACGGCTATTGGTACCGGTCCAGAAACCACAAAGCCCCCTAACCACATATATTTGGAGCATTTTCGGTTAATAAACCATATGTTGAAAGTTTCTGGTTCTTCTGAATCTTCGCCGACCAATTTACATACTTAGGTTGGCCACCGAGTGACCCTTACTGAAATTAGTTATATTGAAAACCAGAAGGCTAACGCCGCCTGCGGCGACTACACAGGTGATACCCTACGAATAATTGACATATAAATGACATAAATAAATGACAGATGACATGCTACAGTACATTTTGGATCGGTTGAGTCCGTTTATGAAAGTATAATCGCTGGGATAAATTATTGAACCGTGAATCACTTAGAATTTGAAATGTGACAATGTCGAGGGACAATGAAAAAACAATAGCACATTATAATTACGAAAAAAATGACTCTTGGAAAATTGAGGCCGCCTGTAAAATTACTATAAAATACCCAATGCCCTTACGAAATACTACCCCTTTAAAGATCGTGAAGTGACAAAGTACTTACATATAATTCCCAACCTATCTATGTTCCTTTTTGGCGAAACGCTCATCCACCTTCATAATTCATAGCGAAGCGCCCAAATTTACGCTGAGTGGGAGCGTTTCACTAGTTTTTCGCCCATGCACTCTCTCCATGCATGACAATTGACTTCCTTTCGAGGCGGACTCGTCAGTAATAATTGTTTAGCCGAGCGGTTCGAAAATTGCTTTCATTGAGCGATTCGCCAAAAAAGGACTGATTTTGTATATACGCCATACGCGTCATTACAATCTATCTAAACACCTCCAACGAGAACTGTTGAGTTGGGCCGCATCGTTTTGTGGTTGTTTCCCGAAAAAAGTTGGTACGTGCGGAACACATTTTTTCAGCGGGTTGGCCAAATAGGTGCGAGAAACTCAAACGCAGTGTGTTCGATCGAACATCCACTATTCCTTGGCACTTTGCAATAGGTGGTGGAATCTGAGTAAGCTGACGATGCAAAATCAAAGAGTGTTTGGGCGCGCATCTTGCGTCCAATAAACAACTATTTTGTTCTCACAATGAGTGTTACCGTAGTAAGCAAAAATTTAGCTTTCGTCCGATTAGTATATTAGTAGGACTTATTTGAACACCGATAGCTGGGAATCTATGGTAGTAGGAAGCCTAAGATACAATGTTTCTCTTCTAGAATGTGTTTTCTTATTGGTCGCAACAATTCTGACATGGAACAGAATTTTTTTGTTATGTTTTGTCGTTGAGTTTTTACGAAAAAACGAGGCCGTGGCTTTGAGCCTTCAGATTATTGTTTCTCAAAAATAGGAATATCTTATTACCAGACAGCTACGCCTCCGAGGCGTCTTTCGATATTTATGAAACGTTTGTAGGCGAAAATTTTTACGAATGAAGACACACATTTTTTACATGTGAATATTCTAATTTGAGCTGCGGCACTCTTTTATACTCTGGTCTCCAGCCGCGCAGCGCACCCCCAGCCAGGGGCGCTCGCCCCTTCTTTTTGCCCCCCTACGCGGCTGGGCGGTGCCCCCCTACGAGGCTGGCCGGTGCCCCCCTACGCATTGGGTGGTGAAGCGGATATAGTCGAAATTGCGCGGCTGAGTGCGCGGTTGGATGGGGGCCCCCTGCGCGGTTGGATGGGGGCCCCCTGCGCGGTTGGCTGGGTGTGCGCTGCGCGGTTGAGGATCAGAGCCCCGAGGCACCGCCCCTCTGCGCGGTACGCGGCTGGCTACGCGTGCACTCCAATTTGCGCTGCTGGGTACGCGGTGCGCTGCGCACCCAGGAACGTAGTACCCGAACCGGAACAATTTATTCGAATTATTCTTCAGCAACGTAAGTGCAAGCACACGCTACAGTCCTACAGTTACTCTTTTATATAATAAGAAGATTATATAAATGAGACGAGTTTGAAGCAGGGTGATTTTTTTGTGATAACAACCACAACGAATTTTTCTACATTTCAGACATTTGGCATAAGATAAGTGGGCAACTGTTCTCATATTTCCAAACTAAACGCAAAAGGATCTATTAACATACACATTGGATTATGTGCTTCAGACGTTTCATATAAATATGCGCACTTCGATGTATCGTTTGCATAGCATTCGATGCCTGGTAAGATATACGGAGAAGAGTTTGAGGCTTGGATGTCCGAAATAAAATTAGATATCTAAAACCGCTCTCGGGTATAAAAGGAAAGTCGGTGTCAGCTTGTGGTAAAGCTATGGCTACTTTTCGAGCTCTTCAACATAAGCACATCCGAATTTTATTGCAAAAAATTTGGAAGCTTCGTTTCAAACGTTTCATATAAGAAGCAGTATGCCCTTTTTTGTACGATCGCCTGAATAGTGGCTTCAGGCGTCAGGCGGGGATAGCCATCTGGTAGTAGATAAGCGTCACTAATTTAGCTTGACGTCAAAGTGGATATATTTCCCCTCCAAACTAAAGTCAAAAATCTAAATAACACCAGAGTTTGTAAGCTGGTCGGCCAGTTTGTAAGCTGGTAACTTTCAACGTAAAGTTTATTAGTCAAAAATGCTCCAACGATATGTGGCTAGAGTGCTACGTCGTTCATGGACCGGTATCTATAGCCATATTTTCAATATAACTAATTTAGTGTAATGGTACAAATTGGTCGACGAGAATTTAGAAGAACCAGAAAGTTTAACATAAAGTTTGTCAACCGAAAATGCGCTAAACATATGTGTTAGGGGGCTACGTGGTTTCTGGGTCGGTATCGACAGCCATGTTTTCAATATAACTAATTTTATGTAATGGTCACTCGATGGCCAACATAAACGGACTCAACCGATCCAAAATGTACTGTAGCATGTCATCTGTCATTTATTTATGTCATTTACATGTCAATTATTCGTAGGGTATCACCTGTGTAGTCGCCGCAGGCGGCGATAGCCTTCTGGTTTTCAATATAACTAATTTCAGTAATGGTCACCTCATGACCAACCCAAGTATGTAAATTGGTCGGCGAAAATTCAGAAGAACCAGAAACTTTCAACCTATGGTTTATTAACCGAAAATGCTCCAAAAATATGTGGCTAGGGAGCTTCGTGGTTTGCAGACCGATTTCTATAAACAATATTTAATATATAAATATATTTTAATATCAACTCTCAAAAAATAGCTAAAACATAAAATGGTAATGAACGCATCCCATCTTGCTCCGCCCCTTTCATGTCACCCTCCGACCCACTGTGGCCCCATTAAATCGTGCTCGGAAGTCGCGTCCCACAGCGAGTTGCTTCCTACGGTGGTTTTGTGCGCCACTCTTTGGTGGGCGGGCCTTACATTTGTTTAGAAAGTACACGACACTACACATGACATATTTTGGCTAATTGAAGTGATGGTTTGCAGTTTTTGTATTTACACAGGAAAGTGGAAACCCCCGATGTTTTCGAAAAAAAACCGATATGGCCCGATTCTTCCAAAAAAACCCGATATGGCCCCGATCAAGTCCCGATATGAGCCGGATCACAAATAATCCGGCCCAGCCCATATCGGGAACAAGGCCCAATATGGCCCTGATTCTCTCAAAAAACCCCGATATGGCCCCGATCGTATCCGGTTTTTTGGAAGATAATCGGCTCCATATCGTGGACATGATCGGGGCCATATCAGGGTTTTTCGAGAAATAATCGGGGCCATATCGGGGTTTTTTGAGAGAAGCGGGACCATATCGGGCCTTGTTTCCTATATGGGCCGGGTTGTTTGTGATCCGGCCCATGTCGGGCCATACCGGGGCCATATCGGTTTTTTTTTCGGAAATAATCGGGGCCATATCGGGGTTTCCACTTTCCTGTGCATATCGGTTTTTTTTCCTGTGTATATCGGGCCATACCGGGGCCATATCGGGTTTTTTTCGGAAATAATCGGGGCCATATCGGGGTTTCCACTTTCCTGTGCATATCGGGTTTTTTTCCGAAAATAAAATGGGGGGCCATATCGAGGTTTCCACTTTCCTGTGTTAGCGTCAAACATTGAACTTGAACATTTTAATTATGGAGAGCATTAGGAAATATTCCGTAGGTTTAGAAGTGTAATAGTTTGCTTAAAAAACACAACCCTGGAACAAAACGTGTTTTTTTAGCTTGGCTGCAGTCTATGAGCATTCACAATTCGTCACTTTTGTTTTAAACACATGTATTCCGAACATTCACAATCTTCCTTACCACTCTCGACGGCTGCATCACCCACTACGAAGTTTCCCGTTCCATCCAAAGCGACATTTTACTTTCTGCCACCCCACAGTTAATGATAAATATTAATTATGCTCCTATCAGTGCCAATAAGGATAGTGATGACAAAAAACATATACATAACAAAAAAACCCAAGAACGTTTACTTGAGAAAATTATTCACAGCTGCGTTGCCAAATTGACGTCAACGCATAGTTTTCTGTCACGCCTTCGTGCATTTTTTTTCCGATTTTTTTGCTGGCGCGCCGATGTTTTTGTGTGGCTGACCCCGGCGCGGTGAGAAAGTGTTTGTGGTTTACACTGTGAATTCATACCCGAGGTTCTTTAGGTATTGCCAGTGGCATTACCACTGTTAAGATCTAAACCCCCGACGTTGAGTACAGTGATCTTTGCAGAACAAAGTGTTCTTCGGCAAACTCAGCTTCTCCAAAAACAATAGCTGCTTGAGACTGTGTTTAATACTGATAGGGTTTTGTTTGTGTATTAACGGATACATGTGCTGCACTCTGTCGTCAGCTACACGTAAAACGTGAGATTCAAATTCAAGTTATATTCGCTCCTTTATCGTTTAGTTGCTTAACCTTCGTGTTTGTTTTATTATCTCCTACCGCGGATGTAATATGGTTAATTTTCAGTAATCATGTCGTCTACTGCTGACCACCAACAATCCAACTTCAATCCTACCTGGTAAGTTATTATATATTTTTGGTTTCTCAGAGACGTGGCTCTTTCTCTGTCTTTTATCAGCTCTAGTAAGAGAAACTATGTAAAACATTACTGAAAAAGAAACACCCACGGAGGTGCTAGTCACGAAGGTTGCTATCGATTACAATACTAAACGTTTCAGGATGAGAGCTGCTTTCAATGGAGGTGCGCCTCCCGTTGTTTCGCGTGTGCTGGGAGACCCTTCGGACCAAGGGGTATCTAACTTAATCTAGCAGTATTTGAGTATTTAACATATGACACATGAATGACCATTGAGAAGTTGTTTCCCGAAAGCGTAGCAGTTTATTGCATGGACAATTGTATTGTGCCTATCAGAGCAGTCAGGGGTGAGTAAATTTAGAAACTCGTGTTTAAAATGAAAAGGTTGGATTATACTTTCTTGGCAGAAAACTAAAATCCGTTGCTTCCGCGCGCGCCTGATATACAGATTGCGGCCATCTCTAGAGAAATTGAGAAATGTTGGCTTCAGTATTTTTTTTTAATTTCTGTTTAATCTTCAGGCGTTAGATATCCGTAACGTGATTAAACATTCTTTCAGGATTACCAGATTGCTCCGCCTGTTTTCGTTGAGCATCGCTATGGGCGAGAGGATTTGCTGGCGCTTGTCCAGCGGGTTAGTTTTTATTTGCATTAAATTGCATTTGCTTCAGACGCATTCCATTTTGGAAAGAAGTCTCAATTTGGCACTAATATAATGCATTACCCTCTATCGAAGTAGTGCGCCACGTGGTTTGTAAGAGTAGACGTAGACTGGACAACGGCATTCCCATTTCGTTTGCCAGACATAGATAGCTTTAAAGTAGTTATGGACGCATCCAACAAATTAGTGCCCAAAATTCCTAGAATCTAGTCCTAACTTCCAAATTCAGGATGTTCGTCCTCCGGATGGTCTGGAACGTTGCGATGCTCTGTTTATGGAGCAATACCAGCCTCCGATCTCTATTTTCCCGCTTTCCGAGGTCGAGCAAGTAAGTCGAATGTTTTTGTTATGAGAAGTCCCATTATCTTTACGTTAATTGTATGGTTGGTTACTGTTACTGCGTCTTTCGACCTCGTCTGCAGCGTACAGTACAGATCAGATAACCGGCATATTCTTTCTATTGAGCCGAAGTAACAAAAAAGACCGAAACTATACTCATATGATGATGCGGTTTGATACACTTTATCGTAATGCTTCGGACTCTAATCAGTCTAATCTTCTGGGGCTGATTCTGCAGTTTTACCCCTGATTTTGTACATCTCTTATCCGGATTTTAAGTCGCATGTTTCAGAAACTGCAAGCGAACATAAATTCTTCGAAGGCGATGTCGGCTCTCTCACCTGCAGAAAGAGCTCAGGTGAATTTTGTCTTTGGATTATTTTCAGTAAAATGAGGAAAATCATTAGATCGTACTGTTTTTCGTCTGCGACTATGTTAGTTCTTTATTCGTTGTCAGTTGAAGTGTGTAGAATTAAGCAAGGGATTTATTCCTTGTCGTGTTTTAAAAACCAAATAGTGAAATGTTGTGCATTTTTGCACATAACCACACACAATCGATGAAATTGCGCTTTAGGTGCCCATGTGGGCTGGACATTTAAGTTAGTTATAAAACAACAATATGTTCTCTGTGTAGTGTTCTTATTTGTTTATGCATGTTTTACGGTGGACTTTTATTGGCAGTAAATTAGATTATTAAAGTTATTGTTCAGGTGACCACTATGAGCGCTTCTGCCGCACCTTCCGGAGGGGGAGGTTCTATTCCGAGACCGCTGCCGGGCGCGCCTCCTCAAAATACGAATAGTGGTGGTTGGACTCCTGTAAAAAGTCCGTGGAGTGAGTTTATTGAAGGGGGGCGGGGTTGCGTTTAGTTTTGAGTTTAGTTTTTGTGCTAAATATAATATTAGATACGTCTGGATCACAAGTAATATAATATTTTATCCGTACCCTTCCACCAAAATATCCGTACCCTTCCACCAAAATTGGACATTTTTATATCCCTATATCCCTTTAACTCATCCATCATCGTTGCACTTTTCCAGAGTTTTCCTATAATTTGCTAGAAAAGGGGCGTGCTTTCGACACCCTTCCACCAAATTTTATACCCATTTTTTCCTTCCATGAATTTTTGGCGTACCCTTCCACCAATTCCGGACTACCGAAAACAACTTCCACATCTTCTTGACCTATGCTAACAATGGGGAATGTTTGCCCAATTTCAAATTATTTGAACCTACTTTATAAATTTATAATATTTAAATTATTGTAAAAAAATTTTCATGTTTTCATCATTCCAGATCGTTCGACCGCATCGTCTGGTGGCCCAGGACGCGGCGGTACCGCAGCAGGAACCACGCCAACCCGTGGCGGTTATGCGTGGCAGCGTGGCGGCGCTCAATCTGCCGGAGGAGGAGGCATGGGTGGCATCGCTCCGCCTGCAGCTGTAGCAAACGAAGAAAATGCCACGCCATATTCGGGGCGCTTTGGTGAGTAGTTTCCCTTATATTCTTAGAATGAAAGTTTGTGGGCTCGTGCACTCGTGGACTGTGGTGCCCTTTGTTGTGTATTTTTTCATTATGTACCCAGAGGACTTATTCACCAACACTGCTAAAGAGTGCGAGGGCAGATAGATTCAGAGCGCCCTTGCGCCTGGGGAGGGCTCTCTGTGTGTTGGTGCATACGGCCTCTGTACTTGTTTTATCTTTGCGGCATTTTTCTTCACAGTTGCGGCCGTTTTAGATCTTGAATGATATATATCATCCCTTACCCCCACGCTTATTGTTAGTTAGGTTTTCTGCATAGTTTTGCAATATGATGGTAGCGCGAAAATAAATAATAACAATAAATTTCAGCAGCCACTCGTGTTGGTGTGAGTGCCCGCGGTGGTTCTGCAACTGCGTCATTTAACTCGCGTGCGCAGGGATTGTATGATCCGAGAGATCCAAAAGGTTTGTACTTAAAATAATACTTATATTTAGTCAATAAATTATTATTATTATTATATTTCCAAGAATTTATGGATAACTTTCCATTCTCACGAGATTCTAATATTTTTTCTCCTCTTGGCCCTTTTGCATAGTTCTATGTTTCAGACCGCCCGCGCAATAGACTGCGCAGCACTAGCGACGAGGACGGAGCTTCGGCACCGCAACAGCCTGGCACGGGTGCGGGCAGTGCGCCACCAGCTGCTGCCCCGGCTCGTGGTGGACGATTCGGCCCAGGCGGAGCTAATGGGTAAGTTTTCCTATCGTCCTATCGTGTGGGAATTATTCAGCAGACTATTCTATATCGCCCAGTTTTGTGTTTTTTTTTCATTAGTTTGAGACAATCAATCCGCGAGACTTCTTTGATCATGTGGTGATTTATTTCTTCATTTTCTATATATTCGAATTGTTCTATTCTATTATTCTAGATTCTATCTACTCGATGTGACGACTTTTTCTTAATTTTCACTTTTCTCGTTTTTCAGTTGGGGAGCAGCGCCGCGGCTCCCGAGCGATAGTTTGCCCGAATGGATGAATACATCTGATGACGAATCGACGGGCAATTCGAGGTTTGAATCGTTGAATTCTGGATTTTCATTTTTCCTTTTTTTTCGCCATGTGGTTTAGTCATTTGTATATTCATATTTCTGTTGGATTTAGTAATTTAGATAATTTACTTAGCGGCACAATGATTACCACTTTTACAGAGGGCAAAGCGATGACAGATCTGGTGGAGGATCATTTGACGAATCTGGAAAGTTTAGGGTAAGTTTTTACGAGCGAGTTGCACGTTTTTTACGAATATGTTTTGTGTTTGATTGATATGTTTGATCGATGGTTAACTGGTCTGTAACATGCTTACATACTCACATCTCTTTTTTTTAAATTTTGCTTTTAGCGTTGATTTGATTTTTTGAAGAGCGTGAAAAGTTGACATTGAAATGCGGTACCTGTATTTTCCAGAAAATTTGCAGTTGGGTGTGAAGTGTGAAGTTAGTGGTTTCGGAAATACTTCTCTATTTAGGCCGTGACAGAAGCTGGTCCACCTGTGAATGCGTGGGGACGTCAGACTTCGCAGCAACTGGCGCAAGGTGATCAGAGGAGCGGTTCGGAGCAATCGAAGGAGACATCGGGATCGGTAGGAGTATTATTATTATATTTTTTTTGTTGGTCAGCACTTGACGCTCAGTTTGTGAGCTTGTGAGCTTGTACATATTGTGTGTGTGTGGACGTAGAGAGTTGAGCAGAGCAGTGCGTAAACTTAGGTGATAGTCACCTACACTATTTGTTCACAGAGCGCAGACGATCTGCGAAGGCTACTGCTAATTTATCCAGTTTTATGAAACTATATATAAACATTGTTTCATTCTTAGGAAAATATGATGTAGATGTATGTGTGCTTGAGTCCCGAACATTGTTATTTGTTATGCATTTGTTTTCTTCGCTGAGCGACTGATCTGGAAGTTTTGAAGTTCTTAATTTCCAGCCACCAACTTCTGTGCCGGCCACCTCAATGGGCGGAGACTCGACGTCGGACGCATCTTATCTGAATAATATGAATCCGGCGGCAGCTGCTCATCTTGCTTACTCGAGAATGTTGGAAGCCACGCAGCAACATCAACAAGCTGCTGCGGCAGCTCAAGCAGCTGCAGTAGCTGCTGCGGCGCCGAAAGTGGTAATTTTTTTGTTCTCCATGTCCATGATAAGAGGGTAACTTTAAGGACGAGTATCAGATCAACTTCAAAGTCAGATCAAATATAAACTATATAAAGCAGCTAAGGAGCTCAAGCAGTTAAGCATATATGCAATTTTGTTGTGATTTTTTATTAACTTTTCATAATAATCAAGCCAGTTTTTGTCAACGGTCAACGAAAACAAAATTAATGATACGCGTATTCTAATAGTAACAACGAATCAACATAGAATAGATTTTTAAGACACACACGAAATTAAATAATTGTGACTCTTTCTACACTTGGTTTTTATGACGTAAGTTATTTAGCTTGACCTTGCTTCATTTATTACTATTATTATTATTAATTATATCAATTTAGCCTCCCAAATTTTTCTATCTGGACCCGTCGAGTCAGGAGCGTGGCCCGTTCGAAAAAGAGCAAATGGACGCATGGATGAAAATGGGTTACTTTGAAGCCGGACTCAAGGTTAGAAGGGATTGCGACAGAGAATATACACCATTGGGTGAGTTATTTTATGGCCTTAGCGTCCTTAGCGACCTCCTTAGGAATTGAAGTTCGAACAGTATTTGGGTTTAGCATATGAATGATGTGCTGTGTTTTTATTTTATAGCAGGAAAGGCTTTTGCATTTAATTTAGTGTTGCGTGTCGATGTCTGTTTGCATTTGTTTATCCATAAAATCGTTTTAGGCGAGTTGATGAAAATGAATGGCACTCTGACACCTTTTGATTATAAACAACCAACTGTGTCGTCGGGGCCGCCGCCTTTCCTATCCGGTTTGATGGATACGAGATCCGGGCTTGGGTAAAGATTAACTTGATTAGTAAGGCGCATTCGAGTTGGACAAAATACCGAAATTTCGCGAAATATTCAGTTCGAGTTGATAGTGTGAGGCTGTGAAGGATTGTTGACAAATAAGAGGGCTCAGGAAAAAAATATTTTCAAGTCTCTGCGTCTCTCATATGAGCAGGATAGTTCGCAGCGCGCTAACACTGGCTAACAGTGAACTCGAACTGATTATTATAAATTTCGATATTTTGCTCAACTCGAATGCGCCCGTAGGATAATTATCTTCTTGTTGTACAGCGGGGTGCTGACAGCACGGTGCTGTCAGTGAGCTAGGAACAAGAGGGATTATTGTAGTTTGTATTAGTTGTACTTTTGTATAAATCATATACTAGGAGTCTTTGAAAGGTATGTTACCCATGTTTATTTGAGTGGTTTGTGGAATGGCCATGCTCCGACGTCTGGTGTTGATCTGAGTGCGTTTGGGTTCGCGGGAACTGGAGGAGTGCCAACGTCGTCTGCAGGTTTTGTAGACCCAACCACCAATCATCTTATGATGGAGAGGAGGGTAAGATTTTGTTAAAGTGGTATGGCACGTGGTTTTTGAAGCGCACGCTTTTTTTTACTGCGGCATAATTCATGTGAAAGAGTGAACGTGTATTATTCTGGCTTTTACATGGCAAACCAAACCCATGCTCACGCAAGAATATACTACGACTTATTACAGTACGGTAATTAATCAATATAAGGAATTATTATAAATGTAAACGAAGAGAGTGTGAAAAAATAAATAAAATCGTGTTATAACTTCTAACATGATAACTCGTTTCGATCCTAAACCGCATACGAGTGTTTTACCCGGGTAGAGTCCCATCATCAGTGTAATTATTCACGCACATTGTTCAGCGGATTGAGGAAGAAAATCGTCGTTTGTTGGAGGAAACGATGCGGATGAAGGAGTTCGCCGAGCACATGAAACGTGAAAAGGAGCGGGAAGAGGAGAGAATCAATCAGTTGAGGGAGCGAGAGGAACAGCTCAGGAACTATCAGGTGGGATGTTTTTTGAATCTGAATCAGACTATCAGGCAAAGTCGATGAACGAATCAATGAATCAGCTGATCAGCTCATGTGGAATATGAGGTGCTCTATCGGAAAGTGTGGAGATATGATGCAATAGTACTCAGCACACCTCTCTCTCATTGGGATGGAGGTGAGGTGAGGAGGTGAGGTGAAACAAAAATATATATATCATAACCAGACAGGAAATTTGGTAACATTCGTTATTAGTTATTACCTCCCGCTCCCGGAGTAGATTATTCCTTAATTTTAAATCCAATATTTTCTCACAATTAATATTGGTTTTGTTGTGTGGGTGAAGTTGTGTAGAGCGTTTGTTTTCTGGTGTAAAGTGGAACATTGTAAGGCCAAATGTTTCGAACAAATTTATTAAGAAGTTAATATATTATTTGCCAGTCCGCTTATGATTTTGGCTAGAAATTCCAACATTAGCAAATTAGCATTTTAGGAAGAGATTCAACGTCGTGAGCAGCAAATTCATGAGACGGCCAAGCAAATGGAAGCCAGATTGGAGATGGAGCGATTGCAACTACAGGAAAAGGTGAAATATTTTAGATTGTTTGTCTTTTTTTTTTTTTTTTTTGCTTTCGTTCGCTGTGTTATAGTGGACGTGATTAGCCTTTGAAGACGCTGTTTACCCTGTGCAATTGCAAATAGACAGTTCTCATGCTAGTGCTCAGCATCAGCTATTTTTTGTTTAAATATGCTCTAGAATGCATTTTGTTATTTTGTAGGAGCGCAAGTTGGAGAGTGAACAACGTGCGGCACAGGAAACAGAAAGACTCGCAAGGGAAGAGGAGGAAAGAGTTGTGAGTTTCAGTTTCACTTTTCTCTTATGTAAATATGTTGCTGTTTATTTTGATGTCGGACTTACGAACTGGCATTCTTCAGTGCCTAACCAAAAGTCTGGGATTGATTGATGTACATGTACGTGTAAATGAGATTGTCAATTCATATCTTCATAGTACCGTAGTAAACAACTACGCCCTGCAGCCCTGCTTGTACCGCTTTTATATTAACATGGCGGGTGTATATCTTGGCTTCACCTTTTTTGATGCTCATATTTCAATGTGTTGATAAACGTTGTATTATATTTATAATTGTATTCTTTAATTCTTTTAGAAACGCGAGCAAGAGGCTCAAGAGCAGAAAGTTCGCGAGGAGGAAGCCAATAGGGAGAAGGAAAGGAAGCAGAAGGAGGAGCAAGAGAGGTGAGAGTTTTGGGTTTTGATGTTTCTTAATTTTGTGCCAAACATATTTCGAAAGCTTGTTTGAAATGCAATGCGATTCGTTGCAAGCCTTTTATGTGCACAAACCGGAACTCGTTTGTTTGGGGAGGTGTTTTTCAGTAATTGGCATTCTTTGTGATTGCTATTTTTTTTATCACATTATCAATTATCACCCCTCGACCCCTCTCAAATTCTGAAAAATTGCGCGATTTTTTCCCTTGGCTCGAATTTTGAATACACCGTAACCGTTTGGCGCGGAATCTGACATGGCAGTGGCTAACCCTTACATTCTACCATTTTTTTCTTAGTTTTAATTCTGGGTGCGCCACCATATAATTGGTTTCTTCCGGCATGATTTCTTAATTTTTTTTACTTTTTTGATATTTACTATTATTATGATTATGATTTCAGACGCAGAAAACAGGCCGAAGAGGCGGCAGACGCAGAGAAGCGACGTCTCGAACAGGCAGCCAGCCAGGCAGCACACGCCATCAGAGCCAAGGAGGAGGCGGAGAGGAAGAAGAAGGTTAGCGGTGTTATGCACTATTTAAACTAAATAACTCTGCCACTGTAGCTCAGTAGCTGCAAGCTGCAACCCAGAGTTTAGAGTGTTAGTTTTTCCGGTTCAAATGGCTTACATTAACATTATAAAACGACTCTAGAACGATGCGGAAGGGAATTTACTAAAGGACAAAGTATGTTGTAACTGTCGTAGTGTTGTATGGTCGCTTGCTGTATTTGCAATTGTTTATAATTTTGTTCGTGAATTAGACCTACCAGTTGTACTTTATTATATTGTGTTATCCAGTTTATTCCTTAATTATTTCAATTTCAGCAACAAGAAGAGGAAACTCGCCGACGACGTGAAGAGCAACAGAGAAAGAAGGAGGAGGAAGATCTTAAGAAGTTGCAGGTTAGCATTTAGCATTTATTTTATTTTATATAAATTTAGGATTTTAGTTCTATGCGTTTTTGGTTTCTGGATTTTGAGGCTCATTTTCTGTAAGGAGGCCAGGTTAGTAGTAACCTAGAGTAAAAGTAAACGAGTCGTGTAAATGTGGTTTTGTGTGTAAGTCGTTTTTTTGGTGTAAATTGTAAATGAAAAAACTTAAAAAAAATTGTGTGCATTTAGTCACTGAGGAGTGGGAGGCCGCAAGAAAGAAGGAAAGAACTAAGGGTACGGTTTTCTATTATATTTTTTTTTCAAATGATTCGAGTTTCATCATTATTTTATATTTTTGCAAACTAGACGCGGACGCATGTTGTATGTTCACCTTTTGTATGATTTATGAGGCTATCGAATCGGTATAAAAGGATTGAAAAAAGCTGGGAATGTTTAAAAAGAAAAAAGAAAGACTATATGAGTTGACTGGATTCTTTTAATTAATAAGTCTTTGCTTATTAAATAAAGTTTAGTTGCCCCCTGGGCCGGCGCAACTGTTGTCGTTCCCCCGCAGAAAGAAGACCTGAAAAAGATTCTCGAGGAAGAAGAGCGACTTGCCCAGTTGGAGAAACAACGATTGGAGAAGCAGAGAAAGGAGGTGAGGTTTATGATTACTTTTTTCAGAATATCCCTTTATTCTGACATACAGCTGGCACGTACAGAACAGACGTACAGACCTAAAGCGGTGTAACATCCGGTTTTCGAAGAGCATTCTGACCTGTCCTGTATTCCCATGTAATGCAAATAACTGTACGAGACTGGTTTTTCGTATAATTATATTTGCTTGCATTTTCAAAAACTGGATGTTATATAGCTTTAAGGATGTAGGACCTAGGGCGCCGTTTCGGAGGCGGCGTCTGCGGGTTGCCAAATTCATTGTAGTAGGAAATTGACCATTATCAAGTATGTGGATGACGGGATACAGAAGCTTAGACTATGCGGGAGGGATATATACGACCAAATGATGAGAGTTCTCTGCTTTTATGGGCTGCCAGCTACTCTTTGTCTGAATGTTTCCAAGTGTCTATATGTAGTCGAGAACCACATTTCTGACAGTGAACAAAACCTTCTTATAGGCGCGTTCGAGTTGGGAAAAAGTTGTGGAATTCCGGAATTCCACCGTTCTAGATGGGAAACCGGAAACATAAATGTTTTTCCGTTATTTAGCCCCAACCGTCGGGGTCAAGCGTCATTTTTGGTTCTTGCAGTTGTCAAAAATATAATCCCACAACGATTCCACTACGGTATTTTTGCTGGTCCGCACGTTTCCGCGTCCATCTCGAACGGTGGAATTCCGGAATTCCACCGACTTTTTCCCAACTCGAACGCGGCTATGGGGTTTCCATCTCCATGTATGCGATTCGCACTTGCGAAAATGACAAACCGCTGTCCATGTTCGAGTCAATGTAAATGACAAGGTCCCGCAGCGATTTTGAATCTAGTACGGATCTATTTCAAATAGCACGGGTCTGATGCGGTTCTGTTCCAAATAGCACGGGTCTGGAGGACCATGTCAAACGTGCGATTCGCATGGGTTACAGTAGGCAGTCGACATGCATGTAAAATGACTTGAACATGGACAGCGGTTTGTCATTTTCGCAAGTGCGAATCGCAAACATGGAAACCCCATGACAAGGCGTTGTATTTTGTTTAAATGATCAAGCGTATTTACTTGTTATTGTTATAGTTGATGTTTTCACCAACGCACTTTAGGAGGCTCGCCTCAACCAGCATCAAAACATCGCCTCGGCGGGCATGTGGAGCAATGCAGCCTCTCGCCTTGCCAGTTCGGGAACGTCGAAAACTTCTGTGGCGGGTGGTAATCCATGGGGAAGCACGCCCACGGTGACTTCGTCGGCGAGGGTGCGTGGTTTAGTTGGTAGTGTTCCGACACGCCCCTTGCGGTACCCAGTAATAGTTTATTGGTAATGGTAACTTGGTAACTATTGACCCGATAAAATCATGCATTAAGAGTGGAATTTTGCATGATGAATTATTTCCTTACTAGTGTATTTTCATTCCTTTTAAACGTACTAAATTAGCTAAATTATGGGAGTGAGTAGTGGGTATTATCAATAAAAATTGAGATCCGACCGATAACGTTTTTATTATTAACTCTTTATTCCATTCCATAAAAAAGTGCACATAAATAGAAACAAGAGAGAAAAACACACAGGCTAGCCACATTCAAGAGTTCTATCTTATTAAGTGGTGTTTGTTATTGTTGTAAAATTGCGTGTAATTCAGACTCGGTATATATTGATCTGTGTTCCAGGTCAACCCAATGCTTGACGGACCTCCTCTGTCATCCACAACATCATCGAAGCCTACCGCGAAGAAAGCTGCTCCCGCTCTGGTCATGAAACCAACACAGGTGGGATCTTTAGCTTTTCCAAAGATCGGAACCCCTTTGTCATTTTATATTCCTGGGTATAAAACCGGAACCGGACGTAGAACCTCGCTCCGCGCCAATCCGGATTGTGCATATTATCTGCTAAATTTATTTGAACTGAAATACCTGCCGTTTTTTGAAACGCATCGTGGAGAACTGAATTCTTACGCATTTATGCTAATTTTCTCGAATTTAGCTTAGCTCGATTTTTTTTTTTATGGTTTATGTCCATTTGCATGTGCTGCATAAAAATGCTGGTGTGCTCGATGCGTTTCAAAAACCGGCCGGTATTTTGCTGTAACTGAGACTCTGTTACGCATGGTTGATTCAGAATGTGGGTTCCTTGTCTGAAACAAAAATATGAACGACTCATCTTCGACTCATCTACAAACGTTTATGTACAATTTTCGCTTTAGAAGAAGGCTCCCGCTCCGACCTTCCAACAGTGGGCTCAAGCAAGAATGTCGGACTTGAACAGCTCTGTCGAGTCATCAGTGCTTTATTCATTTGTCGCGGACCTTGATAATCCGAATGATGTAAGTGACGTTGATAACTTCTTTTTTTTTCCTAAATAGGGTTTGTTGGGTTTATTGTGCAATGCACACAAAATTCTAGCAAGAGTCGATACCGTTATCTAATGCAGCATAATTCGGTTTCAAAAAAGAATAATTATGTGACGTTGAATAGTAAACGAATGAAAGCAAATATAATTATATAATCCAAAATCCAACGATAAGTAGTGGTCATAATTAACCCTTTACTCCTTGCGTGGTGATTTCAGAAATGTTGATATTTTGAATGAAATAAATATCAAAATATATTGTCTGTTTCCAGGTCGAAGACTACTTGGTCGGATACCTCGGCGAAAGCAAACTGGTGAAGGAATTTGTGCGCGACTTCCTGAAGAAACGCAGCGATATGCGCGGCGGCAATTCAAATGGCAAGAAAGAGGTGATCGATTTTATGTGCACGAAGGTAGGATAGCAGCTAGCACAATTTGTGTAGATGTTTTACAGTGGTATGGCACACGGTATGAGGAGGTCTGTGAAACTTGGCTGGGCGAATGCACTTCAAACTTCCAGTATTACCATTGCATGACTTTCCCACGGAATGGCTCACAGTTTGTCTATTAAGCTGTTTAAAAAAATTTTTTTATCAAAATATGTTTAGTTTGTCTCAATTAGTATTAGTAAAAAAATAAACTTTTTTTGTGTTCTGAAGTGAATTGTATACATAATTCAGCAATCAGTATTCATATATATTCATCAATTTTAGTATTTTTATTTTGTTTGGTATGATTCGACTTTTTTTTTATCTTACCTTACGTCTTACCTCTTACCTCTTAGCTTACTTAGCTTAGCTGTCTATTCTAGGATCTCTCAAAGAACTCAAGCGGAAACGAGTGGACTAGTACGGGTAAAAATAAGAAGGCGAAGAGCAAGGGCAAGATGGTGATCGACGGGGCGTGTCTTGGATTCACGCCCACCGGAGACTCGAGCCGAATTAATAAGGTATGCAAATTACATTCATAGAAATGTTGTGTATACGGTACAGGGCATAAAACTTGTCGGGGAAAACTCAAAACCACCATCAAAATATATGGACTGTTTCCCAAAATTGTCTCTATTTATGATACGTTTCTAATTTTAACCAAACCTAACATTCTAATCGCGATGAGGGTATGGTACGAGCTCAAGACCACCCACCAACCAAATTTATTCAATATGCTAAGTCGGATGGTGGTTTCGTCTTTCGTCGGTCAGTTCGCCAACCAGTTTATGCCATGATACGGTATTGTTGACGGTTATACCTAAATTGTGAATAGCCTGGAGGCGGTTAGCGCCGAAGCGCATCATCTATTGAGTGGGAGAGATTTGTTTTTCGTATTTATTATTTAATTTCATTGATTTTTCCCTTTTGTCACTGTGCTGGGATCGACTCAGACCAGCTACAGAGCTTATTGCAAATTTGAGTGAATCTGAACTCATTATGTTTCAGAAACTAAACTAAAAAGCAAAAAATTTTGTACTTGAGTGAGTGAATCTGAGCACGCGTTTTCGGAAACTAAACTGAAAGGTCCACTTACATGTTGGGACTTACTTTCTGCTCAGTCGCTCTCCCATGTAGTGTATTCAAAGTCTACGCGATACTGCGCGAGTTTTTAGTCTAATGAGTCTCTTAACTTGCTTGCAACGTATGAGAATTGGTTGACCAGCATACGTTTCAAAAAGGGACATTTGCTGTTTGAGTTACTTGAACCTTCGACTTGAAATTGAAGATACAGTTTTGTAGTTTTTATTTATGAGTTTTTTTCAGGGCGAAATCGAGACGGTCGCAATGATTCCGGGACAACGCCGGTAAAAGAATGAATCGCCTTGCCCGACCCCGATTCCGATATACGCACGAGTTTATTTTCTTTTTCTTTTTATTTACTTGATTTAAGCAAATATCACCTTTACGTTTAAATTTGTTATGGTGTGTGCTATGCTCAGAGGCGCTTGTGTAGTTTTACGAGTATTTACGAATTATGATTCTTGATTATTTAGTGAATTTGTGGAATAGATAATAGATAGACATAGATAGATGAATAGTTGGAGCGTTTGACATAATTTTTTTTGAAGAGTACGTATTTTTGCATAATACTGTGAAAAAGAGCAATAGCTTAAAGTACCTCTGAGGATAGCACGCACCGTAACCTTGCATTTCTTTGTTACTTGTTTGTGGCTTATACGCTTGTTTGTTTGTGTGCATTGGCGATCACAGGGGCTCGAAAGTCGGTAGTTTCTGCAAGAAGATTTTCACCCAACTCCAAACTTGATGTAAGTTAAATAGAGAAATAGATTATACACAATATGTTGAGAGTGCTGTGGCCGTCATGTGTGCATATGTCTTTCTTTCTTTTTTTTCGTAGTTTGTAGCCGTCCGCCTAGTTTCTTTAGATGATCAACTCGGTTTTACGAATCATAGTCAGCTCTACTTTGATTGTAGTCTTAGTGCCTGTCCTCCTTCCTCACCCTTAGTAGGTCTTCCGTATAGAGGTTATCCTGGTTGCATATGTGCATTTGTGCATTGCGAGATTAAAGCGGTATAACACGTGGTTTGTGAACCGCATAGTGCATAATTGCATTATCGTCTTTTATGTAAAATTTATGTGCATACCTCTGTGTCCACCACACCACGTGTCATAGCACTTTAAAATTTCCATGCGCTTGTTAAGGTTGTATGTGTGCAGCTGGGTAACCTTTTAACCTTTAGATAGAACACCATATAGCCTTTCGTAAGCCTCTCTTATATTAGTTGGGGCTAGTGGAAGGTAATTATAGTATTTACACTTAAAGCCTTCACTAACCCTAATTATTATGTGTTTTTCATTTTCTTCATTCGTGCGTATCGGGCGGGCTTAACTTCTCTTCTTTTCTTTTCTTTTAATTTCGGGATTATTTGTGCTTGTCTCTCTCTCTTTTGCCTTTTTCTTCTGTGGTTTCTTTACGGACTGTGATCCTTTTATCTTTTCGTTATTGTTTTAGAAATAGTGCGAATTTACTTCGAAGTTTCACGTCCGTATTGGAATTCATCAAACATACGCAAAGGGTGTTCTGGAAACTTTTTTATAAGTTGAATCTGCATGCGTTCAGTTGTTTTCGTAATGTTTGTTGATAACTTCTCCTTTTAAGAGAATAACTTTTTGCGTTAAAGTAACAAGATTTTATTAACGATTTCTGGTTTGTTTTTGTTTTCTCTATTAAACTGTCGTTGATCATTTTATTATTAATCCTTTCCATTCGTATTTATACACCTATATTTGTTGATGTTGCTGCATTCGTAGAAGCGCCACCCAACAATGTTTCTTTTTAATAATTTAGTGGCCTGTTTTTAGATTTAGATAAGGTTCAAATACTGTGCTACCAAAGTGTTTCGTCTTGGTTTAGCAGATTTATTAATGTGACTGACCTTTTACCTAGGCCTATGGGATTTCTTTGGTAGTTATAGTATTACTGTTTGGAGGCCGGTATACGTTTTGCAGATTGGGTATGCGGTCCCCATACGGTTTTTTAAAGATGTATATTATTATATATTTCATGTCCTCTCATGACAGCCTTGCATTGTTGTATATGATGGGTGTGTAGGTTTTGAGCACGCCTATGAAAATATAAAAATTAAAACAAATTGTTATCTATATTCAGAGTTTCGTTTTTGCGAGTAGGGTTTGTAAAGGAGCAACGACCAACGAGTTATGGGCATACCTAAGGTAGCTGCTCCCCTATTTAACCCTAGTTGTTAAAGCGGTGTAACATCTGTTTTTTTGAAACGTGTGCTGAGCAAATGTGTTCTTGAAACTTTCGTGTTGTGTGTTGAATGTGATTAGACTGAAATTCGCGCAGTTACTTACTTTACAACGTTAAACGTAAGTTTTAAAAACTGGATGTTATACCTCTTTAAATGCGACACATATTGTTGGGTTCATCTTTTTTCCTTTCTCTGTACAGAAGAACTCTGACAAATTTTGTGTTTATCTATATTTAGACCTTGTCGTCCGCTTGGTTAACTTTATTTTTATTCTCTCTTTCTTGCAGTAAAATGAATGTTGTTGTTGCTTGTGCTAATACATTAAAGTATATTTATTTAATAGAGAATGATGGTTTTACATAACTATGACAATGTGGAGATCACACTCTTTCAAATGTGAAAATTTATGGGCAACAGGTAAGAGTAGATGTAGGCAAAGAATCTATATTGGAAATTGGAAGTATACAAAGGATAGACTAAAAAAAAAGTATTGAAAAATGAAGTAACAGGGTTACCCGTAGGCTCCTAACCAGAAGTTGTAGACAAAAGTCAAGCACATCTAAATCATGGAGTTGTGTTAAATAGTTAAGAAGTAAGTTAAATAAGCGAAGGTGTGTTTACTCGGTGAGTATCTCGACAGGCACCCCCATGACCTCCGCATAGTGCACCATGTCCTTCTTGTCCTGCTCAGTGAGGTCCTCTAGATGGATGTGTTTGAGACTGTCCTGACTGAGGAAGGTACCCTTCTGGGAGTCCACGTTCTTCCATTTTGAGGCTTCGGTTGCAAGCTCTTCGGGAATACCGATCTAAGTGAAAATTACAGGAAAATGCTGTGGTTTGATGTTAAAAATTTTCCGATAGGACTGTATTGAGTAGGAAGTATATATCAAGTCAGAAATTCGGATCAATCTTGGGGAAACGTTATCATTGGGCTCATACAGTAACAGAAACACTAGGTAGTAATGAGTAATGAGTAAGTAACGACTGGCAGCGAACTGTACAGTACAGTGTACAATTTGCTACTGTACAATGACTACTGTAAACGTATAGAGTGTATAATTAGTTTAAACCAATTAGAAGTAAATAATAGTAATTAGGCCCCTATAACTAGGGGATAAGTCATGGTGCCTGAAGGTAACGTTGTCGGAAAAAAACTTACTTTGTTAAAAAGGTTTCTCAGCAGGTTTTCCGTGTCATTGATCAGATCTTTAAACCAGAGGCAGGGCAACAGAAAGCGTGCTTGGTTCTTCAAATAGACACCGTAGGGGGCGGCGTAAACGATGGCCGCGCGCTTCTAAACAAATATGATATTTTGTGGATCAAGAACCTTAAAGCGGGATGACACGTGGTTTTGATATGCAGGACATCCTCACTCGATTGTATTACAGCCAAATTTGTTCCCCTTATGTGCCGGAGATGACCAGAAGGCTACAGAAATCTACACGTAATAGATGCAAATGCAGTTGTCCAACATACGATATACAAACCACGTCCATATAATGAACAAAGTTTGTCTGTTTACGCGCTTGCGCATCTCTGCATTATAACTTTACGTAATTCTCGACAATTGAATGATTGCATGCTTAGACAGCTTACAAGGGAAGTTTACACCATGGAATCGCCCTTTAGAGCCGCAATCAGAGCCGCAGAACAGGGTGAAATTCTCTACAAAACTGTGTGGTTTGCGGCTCTAAAGGGCGATTCCATGGTGGAAGCTTCCCTTGTTTTTTGTGGGCTCCTATCTTGCGAGGAAGAAATTGTTTATTGACTAAAATATCCAAAAATAAAACGATAACAAATGCAATTACCTTGCAATTATCCGGCTTAACTTTTCTGGTAAGGGCGCCTTCGGCTCCAGTCAATGTACCCAGGAGATAATTACACAACTTGGGAGCAGCCAGGTAAAATGCCGTGAGATGGTCACCGTTGTCCTCTCTGAAGTGTTGTGTGGTATAACTACGGGATGACGTACTTGCTCAACTGCAGACGTACTTGCTACTCGCCCAATAACACACACGTGCTCACACAGGCACACACACACAGGCACACACGCACACACACATACACACACATGCGCACACACATGCACACACGCAACCGCACGCACACACACTCACACGCACACGTAAAATTGTTTCTGAATCAGTTAAATTGAAATTGGATAAGCGGAAGTATTTGCATACCTTCTAAGGACCCTTTCCACTGATTTCAGTCCGCTCTTTCTGAATGAAAACAAGTGTTTTAGTTGGGTAACATCATCAGAATAGGGAACGAGACGAATTCCCGTGGATTCGGTCTTTAGAATGCACACTTTATCCGCGGGAATGTGTGCTCGAAGGATCGTAATAACACGCGGAAGCAGAGTCCGGACATCCTGAAAGTAGCAGCGGTTACGTCATGGAAAAGTGACACTGTGGCATGTCATTTTGGAACGACGCGCAACTCTGCCCTCAGAAACCACGCTGCTTGCACGCCAAATGCCTATGCGTGGAAGCAGCATGCAATCGAAGAATATAAGATGTCTCTCGCACTTGAGTATTAATAACATTTTTGTAGTTTTTTTTACCGATGTTTATTTAGCACCAACATTGCAAATGAGCTGGAATGCAATTCAATTTTTGGTAAAAAAATCTCGTTTAGAAATCAAAATGGTTAGTTTCGGAATATCGTATTGTAAATCGCAGTTACTTCATTGCAGGGTTGTCAACTCAGGTTCGCTTTACCATGGAGCCTTAATTTAAGTCGAAAGGAGTCTATAAATCCATTTTAATCGATAATCCAACGCCATGCCAACCTGTTCGCTGAATTCTCCCTCGTCCATTCCGATCGATAAATTGGCCAGTGGATACGGTTCGGCGTAACATTGAGAGTGACCATCTACATGGAGCATTTTGGCCAGAAGAGTGCTGCCGCATCTGTATATAATGACTAGTATTCTTTCATGAAAAGTATGCAATTTCATCTGGCGCGCTTGCGGCGCCTTGTGGCACACTCTTTTTAGATGCGCAGAACCACATAGCTCAAAGTTCCGAAGACTCGACTAAAATAAGATCTACTGCCAAATCATACCTAGCTGTATTCGTGTATAAAATCGTGTTCGGTTGCGGCCTTTCAGCAATTTTATCGGCAAATTTCTCAAATTCCTCTCGGGTCACTTCGGCCACGTTAATTGCCTGTAATGTCGACGTTTTCATAATTACATTATCTTTAATGAAAAAAAACTGAAAATTAATCATTGTAATTACTGTAATTACCTATTAAACCGAAAGCTAAGTTACTAGTTAGTTACCAATCGTAGTTAGGATGCCGCGAAAAAATTCCCTAATAAAACTGAATAACAGTAGTATACTAGTTACTAGTATAGTACAGTATCTAATAGCATACAGTAGTTGTAAGTCGCATGAAATAATATTCACCTCTTCAAATAGTTGTACATACATAAACGGGCAGTCCTGCGAGTGATACTCATTTACGTGCTTGGGAAGCTGGACAAAGTAGGCGAAGTGCTGAAATAATAAATACCTACAAATTAAATAAATATCATTGTTGTATATACCTGAGAATTATTTATATGTGTAGTTTGTTACTATAATGTGTTTAGTTAATCACTCACATTTGCTCACTGATCTTTTCGTCCTTAGTGATCAGTGGAACACACTATGTCTTGCCGTTGGCAAATTATCTAATTGCGACTACCCGCAAGTTATTAGTGTTTATATTATTGGTGTTTGATCAGCACGTAGCCATCCGTATATAAAGGCTACGGCCTAACACTCATTGCTCATTATATCGACTCTTCTACTTCGTAATAAACCTATTATTCTACTGGTCGTACTCTTGGCGCTCAGATCTGTGTGTATCACAGAAGACATATCTGATACATAACAACTGGCGTTCAGGATTTCGAATCTTCGCTTCTGATTACTTACGGTGACGGGACGAGTTCCCATAAACCCGGAGTAATTCTTCACGTCGTTTGCTGCTGCTGATTACTTACGGTGACGGGACGAGCGCCCATAAACCCGGAGTAATTCTACACTTCGTTGTTGCTGCTGATTATATCGGTGAAGGGACGAGCGCCCATAAATCCGAATAATCATCTCCACTCAACTGTATCACTTTGGTCATCTACCCACCGGTGAGGGACGAGCGCCCATAAACCCGGTTGATCATTTGTGAACTTTTGAGGTGCTGTTGTTTGGATAAAGGTGCTATAGACACACAGGTCCATCAACAGCGGTTACCTTTGGGTATCTGTAACCCACTGGTGAGGTTTTCATTCTTGAAACCAACACCCAGTGTTACAGTATATTCAAACGGTGACATTGTACAGTCCGGGACTGAACGGAGTTATCGCCAATTTTTTAATTGACATCGGCAACATGAGTGCGCAGGACAACGAGGACACGCTTAAGGCTATCCTGGCTTCTCTGAAGCAACTTCAAAAAAGTCAATCTTTGACAGCAGAGCGACTACAACGTTTGGAAGAGAGGACGGAAGATGAATCACAAGAAAATGTCACTTTCGAAAGAACGCGTGAAAGTGAACCTTTGACTGCGGAAGCAAGGGGAATGTTGGATGTGTTGTATAAGAACATCCCTATGTTTGAGTTCAATGTTGAAGATGGAACTAGTTTTTCGGACTGGTATGAGGATCATCAAGATCTATTGAAGTTCAAGCTGAATGTGTTCCGGAGAGCAACAGAATACGATTCGTGTTGTCTCGTCTCGGGCCCCACCAGGAGAAACAACTGAAATTGCGCTGTCTACCGAAGAAGCCAATGGATATGAGACTGGAGGAGGTCATCGAGAAGATGAAGATTATCTTCGTCACCAAGAAGTCGTTATTCCGGAAACGAATTGAATGCTTACATGTAATCAAGCAGCACGGTGTTGACTACAAGACCCACATCGGCGTCGTCAACAAGGCCTGCGATGATTTTGCATTCAAAGAACTATCTGATTCACAGTTTCGCGTGCTCAACTACTTGAATAGCCTGCGCAATCCGGAGGATACGGAGATGCGTGCATGGCTCATCAGGACACTGGATCGAACTCCAGAGATGACATCGACGATGTCGCTGAGGCCGTCGACAAGTACCACGAGCACAAGGACGACATTGATCTACCCGTGAACCCTATTGCAGTGAACCGCGTCAATAAACCGAACCACCGAGAGCACAAGAGAGACGACAGAAGGCCCACACAAGGAAAGTGCAAGTACTGCGGAAGAGACAGCGGACATCGGTCTTGCCCCGCAAAGGAAGTAACTTGTAACAAGTGTGGAAGAAGAGGGCATTACGTCGTGGTTTGTCAACAGAAGGACAAACAAAGCAACATAAAGGTCCATGAAGTGTCTTCACGATCTGTCGGCCGCAGATTCGTTAACGTTTTGATGAACGGAAAGAAGGTGCGACTTCAACTGGGCACCGGCTCAGATTTAACGCTGATTTGAGGCCACATGGAAGATGCTGGGTCGACCAAACTTGAAATCCCCAAGTATAGTCGCGACCGCAGCAAATGGAGAGCAGCTCGAATTGTTTGGTTCTTCGGTGCAACGCGTCTTACAGGATGAGCAGATCGTCGAGGTCTGCACGTCACCGCTAGGATGAATCTCCTAGGCCTGGACTGGTTGGAGCGTCTACCGTCATTCAGATCTATGTTGGATGCTGTTTGTAATCGGGTCTCCGGAAAGCCTTCCATCACTACATCATCATCGAGGGAATCTGCTGCGACGCACGTTGCTACGCTCAAGACGCAGTTCTCTGATGTATTCTCCACCGAGCTTGGTCTCTGCAAGAAGACCAAAGCGAGCCTCCAGCTCAAGAAAGGGGCAAACGCCGTTTTTCGCCCAAAGAGAATGGTACCAATTCACTACAAGGAAAACGGGAAAAGGAGCTGGACCGGATAGAGCAACTTGGAGTCATTGAGCGCGTCACATATTCTCCGTGGGCCGCTCCAATTCTCTGTGTTAAGAAACCGAATGGAAGTGTGAGAGTCTGCGCCGATTTCAGTACAGACTGAACGATGCACTGGAAGACTTTGCACACCCGACCCAACAGCAGAAGATATAATGACAACACTGAACGTGGAACCGTCTTCAGTACGCTCGATTTTAAGGATGCCTACCTGCAAGTTGAGCTAGAGGGCGGCTCCAAGAACTTGCTCGTCCCAATACTCATCGAGGATTGTACCGTACAACAGCTGTGTTCGGAGTCAAGACCGCTCCTGGGATCTTTCAGCAGATCATGGACGCTATGATTTCTGGACTCGAAGGTTGTTGCGCGTACCTTGATGATGTCATCGTTTCTGGTAGAACGCTACAGGAACACAACCGGAACCTAAATGCCTGTATGAAACGCATCTCGGAGTATGGTTTCCACGTCAACTTCGAGAAGTGCACATTTGCTGCAAGAGAGATAAGATACCTTGGGATGATTATCTCGGCAGAAGGTCGCAAGTCTGATCCATCCAAGATAGAGCCAATCTTGAGGATGCCCGAACCGAAAGACGTCAGTCAGCTACGCTCTTTCATCGGCAAGATCAACTACTACGGCAGGTTCATAAAGGAATTGCACAAGTTGCGTGCACCATTCGACGAACTGTTGAAGAAAGATGTCAAATGGAACTGGAACAAAGAGTGTCAGAATCCCTTTGACGAGGTCAAGAAGATCGTCGCCTCGCCAATGCTGCTAACCCACTACGACCCTAAGAAGGAGTTGGTCCTCGTCACGGATGCATCTCAGTATGGTCTAGGCGCGGTGCTGTTGCATCGAATGAAGGATGGCACACAGAAAGCAGTGGAGCATGCCACACGAACTCTACTTCCAGCTGAAAAGAACTATGGTCAGATTGAGAAGGAAGGTCTCGCGATCTTCTGGGCCATGAAGAAGTTCTACAAATACCTGATGGGACGCAAATTCACTCTCGTGACCGATCACAAACCTCTCGTGTCGATTTTCGGATCGAAGAAGGGTATCCCCGTAACAAGCGCCAACCGACTTCAACGTTGGGCTGTGTTCATCAAAGGCTTTGATTTCAAGATCGTATTCAAGCCGACCGCTGAAATGGGATGCGCCGACGTTCTTTCAAGGTTGATCGCGGAAAAGAAAGAAACCGACGAGGACAAAGTGATTGCAAGAGTCGAAACGGAGTTGTTCAGAGACGAACACTACCGTACTATTGCCGCCCTACCAGTTACCGCGAACGTTCTGAGTGAGGCTACTGATACGGACAAGACGCTTCAAGCGGTCCTGAAAGCTCACCGAACTGGTAATTGGCCAACAAAATGTTCGAGAGACATCAGTCAGTTCGCCAACAGACAAACGTCGCTGTCAGAATCTAACGGAATCCTCTTGTTTGGTGAAAGGATAGTCATTCCTGCCGCACTCAAGGGACGGATTCTTCGTCAGTTGCACCAGGGACATCAAGGAATTGTTCGAACCAAGACGCTCGCAAGATCGCTAGTTTATTGGCCATTCATTGACAGGGATATTGAGAACATGGTGAAGTCCTGTGCAAACTGCAATCGTGCTCAGAAAGCACCGACAAAGACCAATTTGGAATCGTGGAGCAAGGCTAGTGCACCAATGGAACGAGTACACGCTGATTTTGCTGGTCCACTTGAAGGAAAGTACTATTGCTTGTCGTTGACGCTTTAGTAAGTGGCCAGAAATCGTTGCCATGGATCGCATCACGACGTCTGCTACGATCTCCAACCTGAAGAAGATTTTCTCGCAATTCGTTATGCCAGATACGCTGGTAACAGACAACGGAACACAATTCACCAGTGCTGAATTCGCGTTGTTCTGTGCAAAGAATGGAATCAGACATATGAGATCGTCACCATTCCACCCGCAATCGAACGGACAAGCGGAGAGGTTCGTCGACACTTTCAAGCGGGCGCTGCTGAAATTGAAGGGGGAGGGAAGCCCGGCAGAGAATCTTCAGACGTTTCTGCTATCATACAGGATGACGCCGTCATCTACAGTTCCTGAAGAAAAGTCGCCAACTGAAGCATTTCTAAATCGAAAGCTGCGCACGTCATGGGATTTGTTGAAACCCAGGCCTGAGAGGAAGCTCGTCAAGGACGAAAGTATGGAAAAGCAGTTCAACAAGAAACATGGTTCGAAGGCTACAGTCTTCAATCCCGGAGACTTAGTCTATATCTATGACTACAAAGTTCCGAGTAAGCCTACTTGGATGGAAGCTACGGTAGTGAAGAAGAACGGTACTGTGATGTACGATGTGAGGATTGAAGGACGGAAGAACCTTATCCGCCGACATGCTAACCAGATGAGGCCAAGGACTGTCACCACCCGAAGTCGAGCCTATGACATCTTGCTTGATGCATTCGACATCAACCCACTGCCCCAGTCGAACCTGAAAGAGTCTAAGCCTATGCTAAGGACTCAACCGTCAACTGATACCACTGCCGAAACAGTTGAATGTACTACCGCACCGACGGTACAAGACGTTGTTCCGGATGATGAAGAGGTATTCCAAGATGCTGCCTCTACGCCGCAACCAGCTGTGACAACTACCCCGCCACTACGTCGATCCAGCCGTGCAAGGAAGACAACGACGAAGATGGATATCAACCCGTCAAATAAGCGTTACTAAGCCATTAGTATAATTGTCGTTTTTTTTGTTTTAAGTATAACTTAAATACTAAGGTTGGAGGTGTTGTATATACCTGAGAATTATTTATATGTGTAGTTTGTTACTATAATGTGTTTAGTTAATCACTCACATTTGCTCACTGATCTTTTCGTCCTTAGTGATCAGTGGAACACACTATGTCTTGCCGTTGGCAAATTATCTAATTGCGACTACCCGCAAGTTATTAGTGTTTATATTATTGGTGTTTGATCAGCACGTAGCCATCCGTATATAAAGGCTACGGCCTAACACTCATTGCTCATTATATCGACTCTTCTACTTCGTAATAAACCTATTATTCTACTGGTCGTACTCTTGGCGCTCAGATCTGTGTGTATCACAGAAGTCATATCTTGATACATAACAATCATATATTTAGGGATCTTTTTACTCTTTATTTGACTAATTCTTATCATAATAAAGCTGCAGAATATAACACAGAAATATAATATTGACGTCTGAGGCGGTCTGAGGCCGTCACCTACACACAGGACACAGGGCTCATGAGCGCACTGAATCTCTTCTGCTCACACTCTCTACGCACTCTTTAGCTCCTCGGGGAGGCCAGGGCCAGGGAGGGCGCCCGGCGTGTTGGTGAATACGGCATCTGGCCTGGCCTGATGAAACTACAATGCAGACTACAACATCACAATCACCTTATTGATTGAGTACAGCGCCCAATTGGGGCTATCCAGGAAATCGATATCGACGAATTGATTATGCACAAGTACGAAATCCACTTCCCGAGCAATTTCTTCAATGTCGCGTTTTCTAAATATGGCTTATGAAAATTCAAACAAGTCAGGTCACAAGGACAGGTCAGAAGTCAGGTCACTAGGTCATTACTACAAGTTATGCTTAAAGCGGAATTGTACGTGGTTAGTGAGACGTTTAGTGGTCAACTGCATTACCATGCGTTATAGGTAATCTGCGCCCTTGTGGCTCACAAAATCCGTGCTCGGAAAATACGCATACTATAAAAAGAAGATGAAATTACTTTCCATGGCTTAGGCTGAGGCGCCACAAAGCACTTACTGTTTATTCACAATGGAACATAGTCGTGCCTTTCCCTCTGGAATTACATCAATACCGGCGTATTTTCGGTAGAGCTGAAACATATTACAAACTATAAAACCAAGACATTTGTTTTATTTCATTATAGAAATCTCATGGCGCATAACTGGCGCACTTTTTTGAAGGAAGCGCAAGAAGTGCTCCACATATTTGGCGCCAAAACTTCGGCGCGCCGGAACGCTTACCTACGCACCTCGTCGCCAGACTCTCGCCAGGTTGTCGTGAGTGCACTGAGAACTATTTTGCGAAGATTGAGCGAAGTCGACGTTATCTGCTCTGCATAATTTGTCGTATTTTCTAACAACCGTCGCACATACCTGTCGCCGCCCGAACTTTCCGCGCCAGGGTTTCGCCGCGCACCACCCGACAAACAGGGTCAGACATAGGAGCTCGGCGTAAGCACGACGTTTCATCATCGCCACAATTGTGGGGATTTTTCGTTGTTTCATTTTTTTGACAGTTTTGCCGTACAATTACACATTATGCAAGCCGTCGACGATAGTTTCAGCTGTTATCAAATTATAAGAATACTGGTTTCCTCTTGATATATTATAAAGAAAATAGAACTCACTGATTGTAAGAAGATAAATAATCGAAGACAGAGGTGGTAAACGACGTAGGCCTGAATTTGTAGAATAACCCATAACCGTCCGGAAGCCATTCTGAAAATTGATCTTATGTTTATTGTTTATTTTTTCAAAATGTGATAAAAACCGAGGTAGCTTTACTGAATTGAGAAAATTGAGAAAAAAAAGCGTTGCGGCGCTAAAACAGCGGAATGCATGCATGTCATAATTTGCGCGAAAACACCGCCGCGCAATGTTGCTGCAAGGATCAACAAGAAAAAAAATTCGTAACAAAGGCAAATAATCTACATGCAAAGTGGGATAAGAAGAATATTGGAAATTTAAGTTGGCATGGAACTTTTATAACCGAGCCTGATACACATTCAGCTCTCCAACGTCAGTAATGACACGTCTTTCTAATTTCCTTTGGAACGATGATTCTTTCTCTCTATTACGAAATCATTTTCTCGGGATATAAAAGCTGAATGATGCAAAACAAACATTTATATGGTTGTATAACGAACTACAGAGTACAAAATGCAAATGGAAACTTCTTGGTTAGATAAACGTGCTGTGAGAATAATTTTCGTAAAATGCGCTTTCGAGTAGTGTGATAGAATTACAACCTAAAATTATACATGTACATGAGAGGAAAACACCGTTTAACAAGTATACACAGAACGATAGAATCAATGTTTGACTCATTTGCATGAGAGAGAGAATATAGAAGAGAGAAAGAAAGTGAGAAAGAGAGCAGGATTGGAGAGAGAATTGAAATTAAATAATATCGAATGCAGGTGAATTGCGGCGGCCAACACACAAAGAGTTCTATTCGCCCCACTCTCATTCCAGCCATAGCTCAGTTGGTAGAGCGGAGGACTGTAGAGTCGCAGCTATCCTTAGGTCACTGGTTCGAATCCGGTTGGCTGGATTTCTTTTGCGAATTCGTTTTGTCTTGAATCTTTTTTCTTATGTGTTATTTTTTGCACCGAATTTGTAAATAAACTAAATAAGTTTTGTTGTAGATAAATATATAAATAATTTAAATAATTAAGAACAGGCTAATGTTGAAGATAATATGTAATGATAAATGATCATGTTATTTCAAAACTAGGAAATATATCTGCACTGTGACAATTTCTTCGTTAATCCCATTCATAAGTTTCTGCCGCGCACCTTAGACCTAGACCAGGTGCGCCGCAGATGTGCCATCTGGCATTGTGCACCCCCTGGCGCATCTGTGGCGCACCTCTAGCAAAATGAGTGGATTGTGTCTTGATGACTTCCTTCACAAACTGAAAGCTGCCGATATGCTATGCTCTATGATATGTCTTTCGCATTTTTCCCTCCCCGCTTCCACGCTGTTGCAACTCTACGTTGCGTTGCAACTATAGAAATATAGAGATTTATCTAAGAAACGTAGCCTAAAACATAGTTATATCTTATGTCTAGTATTGACGATGTTTATGCAATAACAGTAATTACGTACTGTATTAGCCTATTAACTAATGTATAAATACTGTTGACTAAGTCTAGAGATTGTGGAAGCACTGGTGACAGAGCTCTACCAAGAGGCGGGCGTCCTCTTTAAAATACTCGCACAAGTTGGCAGAGTTCCTATAAACTGCCTAGGGTCTGACAGAGCCCATAAGTCTGCTCACGGTTTACGGAACTGTATCAAAACCGTCTGGCCCCTGGACAGTGGTTGGTGTATGGACGCGTGACGGAGTGGCCAGTGACGCAGAGGATCGAAACCCCGTCACTTGGAGTTGGCAGAGAGGCCTGTGAGCCCCCCATCCCTTCGGACTCAGAAGACCAAGAAGACGTCAAGCTTTCCCTGTTTCTTGAGCCAATAATAGATTATGGCATCGTTGTTTCCACCGTTGAACCTAGTTCAAACACATGCCAAGCATTTGATATTTATTAATCATATTGTTCGTTTGGATAATATTGTTTGAAGGTATAATTTTTGATAGATAAGGTGAAGAAAAAAAAATTATGGAGCGCAGCAAATTGGAACTGTGGTAGATGCAATACCTTTTTAGTGTAGTCATGACTCGGGTATTTCCTGCGCGATTTTTCCGACGCCGCGCCAAATTAGGTGCACATTTTCGCACCAGGTTCATGCGGCCCACCACTTGTTTCTAATAAACATTTAAACATTGATAGCTTCCGCAGGGATGAAAAAAGACAAGCGCTATTTTTGCGGAATTTCGCCATCACAAACTTTCACTTTCTTTCGTCCAGCTTTTGTTCTTTTAAAACTGTCCTCTGCTCCCCTAATTCTCTTATGCTCACGGATTATTTTTCAGAAACTCTATCTTATCTGGCCTCTCTCCATTTCCCTTATCATTATGTCGATAGCAAAACACGGTTTCATGTAATTTTTAAAAACTTCTTTTCTCTTAT
This sequence comes from Pelodera strongyloides, assembly GCA_036852015.1. Classification (NCBI taxonomy): domain Eukaryota; kingdom Metazoa; phylum Nematoda; class Chromadorea; order Rhabditida; family Rhabditidae; genus Pelodera; species Pelodera strongyloides. The sequence continues at coordinate 62,677 of JAANDG010000226.1, forward strand.
TTGAAGCTCACTTCTAGACTTGCAACGCCTTGATGCTCTACTGATAATAATGATTGATTTGAAATTAATATGAGATGATACTTGACGTAATCGTCCTTGCTTTACAACTTTTATCATTTGATTTTTGACCCCTCTTTTGATCTGGTTCAATGAAATTAAAGGCGATCTCACAATCTACTATGTTCTGTTTATTCGTTTATTATTATTTTAAATATCTTTCCTTATCTGTCGATGAAAACAGATCTCGATTTTTTCTTTCGCTATATGGGCGATATATATATACTATTCATTTATGTGCCCAGAGTTATCTTTAAAAAGCTCCTAATTTTGAAGGAAATACTTTGAAGGACATAAAACCTATGTCTATGGTCTATGCGGTCTACGCTAGTTGCTTTTTGATTGACCGCAGTGTTTTCATTTTGATGAATAGTTCATTGATCCTCCTAATATGTATGTTCTCTAGAAACTTGTGCTTTCAAAGTTTGTTTGGTGTTTGAATTTCGGAAATCAATTTCATTGTAATTTCAGAATACTATGAGTTTCATGCGTTTGGACGCTATTCTTCCAATAATTTCTTATACAATCTATCACATCTTCCTTCGATTTTTCATTGCCTTGCAAACGGTATGTTTTAGTAAGATCTATTACAAAACAAGGAACTTAGATTTTGGCTAATTTGATAATTATCAAGGCATTTGTGAAGAACAGGGTTACCGCCACAGTCAACTACGAGTTATCGCGCGCCTAATCCTAAGATTGTGGCGCGCTATTGGCTTGTCTCTGTTGTGAGCCCTTTGAAAAGAGTGAGTGCGAGACACGCGCCAGGGGTGCGCCACCCCTTTGCTCTTCCACGCACATCATGTAATGTACACCCTCTTTCAGCTTCACCGGCGGTATAATGACACTTATGTGATACCGCATGGCAAAGCACGCCTATGTTCAATTTTAAATAAAAGGTAAGTCTATTTTTTTTTCGCATTTCATGTTATTCCGAAATAGCTCCAAATTTCGTTTCGTTTGAAAAGCACTACGTATGTATCATTTCATATGTATTATCTACAAACATCCTCGTCGAAAATAACATCACCTAAGGGCCCAAGGTCCCAAGGCCTAAGGGGTGAAACTCACTATTTTTTATTGTAAAACTTCATCGGGATGTGCTAGTGTGTACATACTAACAATACCGCAGCACGCGCAAGGCAAAACCCAGCAATGCCAAACACACCAGGAAAAGTTTCAGCATATTGACTTTTTTCGTGAACCTGACTGTTTAAGAAAACGCGATGTTGAAGAAATTGCCCGCGACCTGGACTTTATCCTTCTACACAATCAATTCGTCGATGTCGATTTGTTGGACGACCCAAAATGGACATTGTACTCAATCAATAAGGTATACCTTCTCATCGTCTTCACTTACGAAACTTGGGTGGTGTGCGGCGAAATCCATTTTTGTGTGCGGCTGGGTGGCTGAGTTTTATCAGTGTAGTCTAATCGTAGGCAGAACAAGGAAGCAGTTTTAGAGGTTTTGAGGGTTTGCTAATGTTCTAAGAGATTGTGACCATATTCATGGATAACTGATTGTTTTTTTTTAGAATTATGCGCATTTTGTCCAACTTCCGAAGCCGATCATGCACTACAATTCGCAACGTTGTCCGTTTATGTATGTCGAGATGCTGGACGAGGTATATCATTTGTAGATTTATTTATTTTTACTTCCATCTCCGTTTTAGAATTGAAGTTTTGCTTTTTGGTAACACCAAAAGAAATACAGTTTACCTGAGGCTACACTGGGAGTATGAATTTTGGTTGCAAATGAAAAATTGGGGTATTGTTCGAGCGGGGGTCGAACCCGCGCGTCTTCCGCTATACGGGACGTTTACCATTACGCTGCGCTGGGAGTGTGCTCCCATATTCACAGTTTAAAGGGATGGGTTCACTACAAAATCACCTTGTTTTTATGTTTTAGTTTGATTGTCTTGAATTACTCCCTAGGGAAGATATTAGGTAAAAAAGGTGAGTATTCATCGATCTTCCGATAACGTGAGTAAACAAGATAAACTAGGGAAGCTAAGAGATATGGCTGAAACACACTGTTTTGAGAAAAATAAACTGTAGTTTTCATCGTTTATTTTACTTAAAACACAGAAAAAACAGTGTGTTTCAGCCATATCTCTTAGCTTCCCTATTTTATCTTGTTTACTCATGTTGGCTCCCGCATCCCACAGTTCATGCACACCGCCACTTTAGTCATGAACGGTTTCTATGTATTTGCTGGGCCTTCACCAAATTATAATTAACGTTGCCCTTTTTTGCGACTCGATGTGCCTAGCATTTAGTACTAATACGTAATTATGTACAATAAAATTGCATTACTTAATTAATTACTTAATTTGAACTACCTAAAAAACTAACTGTTAATAACGAGCTTTTAATGCCTTTTTCCCGTTATTAAGCATGTGTAGTTGTGTTGTGATTTGCAGATGGAAGTAACACAATTGTGGTGCAAATATTTTATGCCTGAGCTGTAGTCGGTTGGAAAGGCATTGGCACACTGAGGGGGTTACGAGGAGTTGCTCTCTTTTTGAGATGGGAGAAGAGAGCAAATGGGATTAATTAATCACAGAGAGCGCATTAGGATCAGAGGCCTTTTTGTTGGAAATGGTTTAGTGTAAAGTGGCCAACTGTAAACCCTAACATAACACTGGACATTTATATTTTTCGACAAACACTTTGCTTCAGGCAGTTAACGTGGCCGAAGTGACCCGGGAGGAATTTGAGAAATTTGCCGATAGAATTGCGGAAAAACCACAACCCAATACGATATTATACACGAATACAGCTAGGTACGATTTTACAGTAGATCTTATTTTAGTCGGAACGGGGTGAAGCGCCAACTAGTGAAACTCGGCGATGGCGCCGCGCATAAATCGCGAAAAATGGTTCGCGGCTTAAGGATGACACGTCTTCTTAGCCCGCGAGGAAAGTGCGCCGTAAGTGTGCCCGACTGTCCAAGTGCCTGACGCTTAACATGTCAGGCTCACAAAAAATCGTATATTTTGTACGGGTAAAAGTCTAATCCTTTAACTTGTATAATACAGATGCGGCAGCACTCTTCTCGCCAAAATGCTGCATGTGGATGGGCACTCTCAATGTTATGCCGAGCCGTATCCCATAGCCAATTTATCGATCGGAATGGACGAGGGAGGATTCACTGAACAGGTTCGATTATCGATTACTTTTAAAAGAAAACTTAAATTTGAATACCATGGTAGTGTATGATAAAGCGAAGCACAGTAGACAACATCATCAATTAAAAAAGGAGCTCCATTAACGTTACGACTGAACTTTTTTGGGTGTTGGTGCGACATGTGTGCCACAAACGCGCCACATGTGCGCCTCGGGTGAGCAAGCAGAATAGTCCACCTGTAGCATGTCAGTAGGACCTTTTCAATAGGCATAATCTGATTTCTTCCATCCAACTCAACTTACAGGATGTGCGTTCTCTGCTTCCGCGTGTTATTACAATCCTTCGAGCTCATGTGCCATCGGGCAAAGTTTGTATTATAAAGACTGAATCCACAGGAATCCGTCTCGTTCCCTATTCTGATGACGTCCCTCAACTAAAACACATCTTTTCATTCAGAAAGGGAGGACTAAAATCGGTGGAGAGAATGCTCCGAAGGTTTGACCGTCTTTATTATTAGATTACGATTTTCTAGGAGAACGCTAAACGAATAGAAATGATCTGAATGGTAATAAGGAATCGTAAATCCACTCCTCTCTTTCGCTCTGCTCCCTTCTTTGTCTCCTGTACATTACAGTAGTCAAATTTTACTTAATGTATTCCTCTCTCTCCCTCTCTGTATCTCTTCGAGCTCTCTCTCTCTCTCTCTCTCTCTCTCACTCTCTCACTCTCTCTCTCTCTTCGTGCTCTCTTTCTCTCCCTATCTTTCTCTGAAAAAGCATGCGGAATAGGCTTGGCTAGCACTGTTGCACGCTGACCTCAAGCCGCTTGCACGCGAAAAGGCAACCTGTAAACGGGAGGAAAATGACGTGGGCTTCACGTAAAAACCTGTGGGCCATTCTTCGACATATTACGTGCGTGCTAATTTTGCCGCGTGCCCGCCGAAATTGTACGTTATACCTCTATCTCTGTGCTAAAAAAAGACCTATATTTTCAGAGAAGGCAACGGTGATATTCTCCTCTCTATGTATCTAATTGCTCCCAAGTTCTTCAATTTCATCTACGGAACCCTTACCGGCTCTGAAGGAGCTTTAATCAGAAAAACGAGGCCGGATAATTTCAAGGTAGTCTCTCTTTTTGTGCCGAATACACTGGTTCAGCTTGTATTTTTTAAATTGGTACAAAACAGTGGGGGAAAGAGTCCAACTGCTGACCTGAGTTAGGAGTACTACTCTGTTTCCCCACACCATGATGGTAGATCAAAAGAAGCACATAATGGAACCAATTTGCATGTAATATAACGGATTGCTTTGTCCAGCATAAGGTTCAAAACCACGTGCCATACCACTTTAAAAATGCACATTTGTTTAGAAGCGCGCTGCCATCGTTTACGCCGCCTCCTACGGTGTCTACTTGAAGAACGAGGAACGCTTTCTGATGCCTTGTCTCTGGTTTAAAGATCTGATCAATGACACCGAAAATCTGCTGAGAAATGTTTTTAATAAGGTAAGGTGATAAGATGATAAGATATAACCCCAAAGGAAGCGTTCATTGTAAATGTTCCTCAACACTAATTAAAAAACAAGGATATATTTGTTGTGCATTCGCAGGAAAGCGTTTTCATTTAAAGGATCGCAGTCACTACAAAATCGTCGTTTTTCTTCGAGTTTACTTGTATTTAGTAAAGAATAGAGGCAAATACTTTACCAAAACCGAATAATTTTAATTCCAACTCAGGGAGTGAACAAGTAGAAAAGTAGTTCTACTTAACTACCGCAGGATCACGAAACGTGTTCACACAACTGCTTCCCGATCGGGAGTATGCAAAGTATTTCGGCAAATATCTGCATATTATATCTTTACATATACTGCAAGGGTCTGCAGGCATATCACTACACGTTTCATAATCCCGCGGTAATTAAGTAGAACTACTTTTCTACTTGTTCACCCCCTGAATTGGAATTCAAATTATTCGGTTTTGGTAAAGTATTTTTCTTTATTCTTTACTAAATTCAAATAAACTCGAAGCAAAATGATGATTTTGGAGTGACTGCGATCCTTTAAAAAAGCAGCCTTTCAACTAGTAGTCACATATCGAAAAAGCCGACAGGTCTCACGTTTGCAGGGTAAATATTTTGAGGTAATCTTTGTTAATTACTTTTCCTGACGAAAAATAAATTGGCTTTACAGAATCCGAATTCTCATGTATTTTTCAGATCGGTATTCCCGAAGAGCTTGCAATCGAAGCCTCAGCTTGGAAGAATGTTGATTCTCAGAAGGGTACCTTCCTCAGTCAGGACAGTCTCAAACACATCCATCTAGAGGATCTGACTGAGCAGGACAAGAAGGACATGGTGCACTATGCGGAGGTCATGGGCGTTCCCGTTGAGATACTCATCGAGTAAATATAAAATCATAAGTTGAAAATCCAACGCCTAACCGGAAAATCCCGCCAATAATTTAGGAGTCTATATGGTTACACATTGTATGCATTTTACCCCAGGGAAAAATTACTGTACTGTATTTTATTAGCATGAGACTTCTTGGCTCTAGATTGTGTATTCAAATCCAAATTGATGTTTATTTAAAGCGGTATAACGTTCGGTTTTGAAACGTACGTCGGACGACTGCTTTATCATATGTTGTATGCGAGCCTTATTTGACTAAAATTCGAGTAGTATCGAACAGTTATTCGCATGCGCTACATGGGAATACAGTATCCAAAATACGTTTGAAGAACAGGGTGTTATACCACTTTAAACTTTTCTATATAATATGAACACTCGTTTGTTGACGTTTGTTGTTGGATTTTTTGTTTTGTTTTAATAAATGGATTGTAATTTGCAGTTCTAGATATATTAAGCGTCATTCTTTTTCCAACTAGAACATAGAAAACGGAAGAATAATTTGGTGACGGTTCCCTCGTTTTTTCGTATACTAACCCATTTGGTGACCACATGGTGACTTTGTCGTGACCAAGTTTTCTCAAAAACCATTTCGCGCCCGGTCAACGACGGTTTTTCTGTGGTGTTCGCAATTGTTTTATTTTCCTGTGAACGTGTAATTCACATCGAAATTCCCCTTTTGCACATATATTCAATTTATTAGTTCCGATCAGAACACATACATATGTATGTATACGGCAAACCCAATGATAACATTTTAAAAATTTTCCGCCAAAAATAAACCATCCAGCGGATCGAAATAGAACTTTTTTATTCAGAAAAACTAATTGATTTTATTATAAATGTTCGCTTTATCGAGTTATTTTTGTTGAATCTTACATCATTTGCAACTATTCGTGGAATTATTACAAAACATATACGAAGGAATATAAAATATAAAGAAAGATAAAAACGAAAGAAGCGACCGGGTATATAAAGACTCCAATACTTTGCTGGGTTGAGTGGTTGTTACTGTTTTTACTTTTATTTTTTTACATGTTACTTCGCTTTATTTTAGATTTTTTAAAGACATCTAGTGCAAAATATTGTTCTATGTCTCGGCTAGCGTTTTTTCCGAAGCTGCTTCCAGTTGTTGCTCTAGTGCAGCACAGTTTGGGAATTCAATAGCCTTGTGCGCGTAGCTCTCCCCCCCCCCCAGATAACTGTTTTCCAGATGGTACTATACCGTATACCTCCAAGCATAAGAGGTAGATTACCTCAAGTCTGGCTGGATAGAGCTACGATAAATCTGTAACTGCTATAGGGGTATCAAAAGATGGGGACCTAGGTCCTTCACTATATGTCCTTCTAAAACATACAAATTCTATTATTTTCCAAAATTACTCCATTTCCTCCTTCTAATACCATAATAATAATATGAAAATGGTTATTAAGTTATTACACCGTCCTTAGGACATAATATTATTAGGTGCAAAATTAGGTCGTTACCCTAACAAGACGTCCTAATACGCCTAATACCTAATTTCGACCCATCTTCAGTTACATATACAATTTTGGCTAATGACTGGATATATATAAAATAGTACATACCCGTGTACATTCTATTTTTTTTATGTATTTATAATGATCAGGAACACAGTATATTAGAGGTTTCCAAACAAGCTACGAGCTACAATAGTTTGTCTTGTCTCATTTTACACACACAATTTGTATCCAGCGTAGGTAAGCTTATGGACTTTGCGTGGGTATTAATTATATAATAATAATCCAGTCAATTTTCATTCATTCATATATAAATCATCACGAATAAGTGGCCTTTCTTAAAACAATTGTCCACTAATTAAGTAAGATTATAAAGTGTTTGACAATGATAAATTGGGATCTTTGGTTAAAAAATCTATACAAAATGACTAACTGTTACTTCAAGTTTTGTTATAACAATGGGTTAGGTTAACGCCCTATCCTTGAATGAGAATCCATGATGAATTTTGGAGCTTACGCTACGACAGAAGCTATGATGTAAAGTTACGTGGAGTTACGTATACTTGCGTCGTAAGCAGTTGTTACCTTGAGCATTGGACAAGGACCTTGGACATTGGACATGGATGTGGACTCTTTTGATCCAATAATCTATGCGTTAGCCATAAGGCAGACAGTTGATTACGCCAGTTAAGATAATTGAAGATTTATGTCAATAATGAATAACAGAGCAGTTACTACTTAGGTGACTCACTTTGGTCAAGTATGTTCTAACTAAAGACTACACATTTCTAATTTAAAGCGAAATACCGGAAGGTTTTTGAAACGGCCAGAATTTCGCCCGGGTCGGCCGGTCACGTGGTTCACTACTTTTGGCAACATGAACAGTGTTTCGGGTGACATCAAAACGTTTAAGATAAACGATAAAGTATTTCATATATTAATGGTTATCAAAAAGGAGAACCGAATGGTAAAACTAACAACAAACAAAAAGTTATGCTAGAAGAGAAAAGAGAAGAGTCTGTGTATTGTTGAATGCTGGCTGGTTCGTTTTTACCGGGGGAAAAGCAATAGAGTAATTGAACGAAACTGTGATAATTTTAAAGTGTATACGCTTTGTGGCATTGTCTTGTCGCTAAGAATGGAAGGTTCAGCCCAATACTAGCCAAAAAGCACCACCACACACCTCTAGCTAGCCGCGTAGGTTTTCAGTTCGTCTTTGCCATGCTGTCGCCAGTTTTCGCCGCGCTTGCATTTCCTTGGATGTTTTAGTAGACAAGTAACTTCTAATATAGTGTTTCCAATATAATTCATGCTCTTAACTTATCTAAAATGGCCAAAAATCAGGAAGAAAACAACAGTGTTTTGCCAAACTTATGACAGCTTTTTTCGCTTTTGGAATACAAAATGTAGAAGTTGGCTTGTTCCCATCAAACTTTAAAATTTCATTTTTCCTTTCTTAATTTCACTATCATTTATTTTACTTTGTCAATATGTTCAGTTTCCTTTTGAATAAATATAAAGCGGTACTGTTAATTAAAACTGCACCAACATGTTTTATATGCGAATTGTGTTCCATTCTGTGCCGAAAATGTCCAACAGGGCACAAGGTCAAAGGACAACATTACAAACCACGTGACATACCCCTTTAACGCTTTATTTTTCAGAAAGACTCACACATGTTGGTTTATATTCTATTTTGTTTCTTTGGCTCAACGTTTTCTAAAGCTCTGAGATCTTCCGATATGGAAGGAGAGATGTTAGATATTCTCAGAAGGCTAACGAATATTCAGGAACAAAAACAAAAACTTCTCAGAAGTTTTCAACTTGATCAGGTTTGTAGTTAGTAGTTAGTATTTTGTACTTTGTACTACGGTAGTATTGATATCTTACGAAAAACGTTTTTATATTTGTATCTATTTACCGTCTTTCTGTCAAAATCTACTTTTCTGTGTAGTTCACATCACAGTACTCGGAAAGCATTGGTTTCCTTTGAAATGTGCCTAGAAATAGCATGCCTAACGGCCTAACGCCACCTTGTAAGAAAGCTATCTGAACTTACAATTATTCTAGGCCGAAGTCTAAACCTAACAATAAGTCTAACATCCTTTAAGTTAAGCCTTACATAAGCCTAAAACTCATTTATAATGTTTTTGGATAGTGATTTGCACAAAACAATATTCTGTATATAAATATCCGTGTTTTCATCTCTTATTTATATTATTAGTGTAATAATGAAAGCTTAATAAAAACTCATTATTATACACACCAAAACATTGGCCCCAAAATGAAAACAGTTCTGGAACATAGATCTAGACAAAATTAGTAATACATATAGTAAACTATTGTCATTAACTTTTACAATATGTAAAACCAAAACAACTAAACATATTAATTGACAAAAATAATAATCATATTTGAATGAAAAAAGTGCTCATTAAGTTATGTCATTAATGAATGAAACTGGACAATAGTATAGGTACTGACTAATATAAAACAATGGTTGTTTTCTTCATTAATGGTTTATAACAAAGTCTTTTTCATTGGTATATTTACCCTCTAAAAATCCGGTATGAGCAATCATTTTCTTGAATAAAATTAGCTTTTTTGTGAGAGCAGAAAGTTATGCCAGACCTAATTTCTTCCAAATAAAATCTTTCTTTATTATATAAAAGAGTAACTGTAGCCTAATTTGCATACCGATGTGCGTTACGGAAATTCAAATTTCGTGTTTTGGTATAAAAAGAGTTTTGCTGCTCAATATCGAAGTAAGCATACGCAATTGTTTCCTATTATGTGAATTTCTCATGAACGTTTGAAAATTTGTATATAAGTATGATCATGCTAAACCAATCAAATTTCCATGAAAGTCGCCTCAGGCGGCGCGAGCCGACTGGTTTTTCAATAAAATTGAAAAGCCATTTTCCAAAGGCTGGATTCTTACATAGCAAACATTTGTCAGAGAGTGGTTTACGATTTTTACGATATATGGTAAATATAATAATAGTTATAATATATATATATATATATATATATACGATATACCGTAATATAATAATAATTATAATCTAGAAATGTAAATTTTTAAACTTTTTTCAGATCCCCAAAGTCTCATTGAGCCCAGAAGAACGGGAAAAATACGTGGAAATTGTGGAAAAAACTCAAGAAAGCGAAGTGACTTTGATCGAGGAAGATGTGATACTAATTGGACACTATGGTGGGTTATTTAGTTAATTTGCTCTCGGATGTCTGCTCCTTAGCGCCTTAGCGGTATACAACCCGATGCATTTTGCGACAAATGAGACCGCTGTTATTTAGGCTCTTGCGTTGCAAATTTTCTTTGCTTTCTGCTAACCAATGCATTTATATATAACGATGGCGTAACTATCTAATGCGCTACAAAAGAGAGCTTTTTTTCTAATTCTACTTTATTTTCAGACTCAAAATCTGGAATAGTTACCGTACCTCTACAATCACTGCACGATCGGCAACATAACAAGGTCGAAATCGTCAGAATCGAGTCAGTAAGGAAGGAGATAAATACAGCGAAACTCATGAAGGCTTTACAGTCCGCTCTGGAGCAAGCTGAACCGGCAGCTGAACTACAGGTAAGACTTTGATAAACTTCTTAGATACTTACTAGATAGAGTTAATATATATATATATATATATAATATATATATATATAAAAATACAATGACGATACAATCATACAATGAATTTTTGATTTTCGCGGAGAAGCAAAAACAGGTGGCGCTTGCGCTTGCTATCTTTTGAGGAACAGAAGATGAGACGTTGTCTGATTCTCACCAGTTTCTACGGGAGAAGACTAGGTCCAGCGCTCTTGCTCTAGCCGCACAAAATTTGCTCGCCCGGCTCACGCTGCGCGCCACCCCCTAGCCGCAGGAAATTTGCTCGCCGGCTCACGCTGTGCACCTGGACATCGCGCAGTGGCAACGCAAAGCACGCAACTAGCGCTACTAACGCAAAGTACCTGATGAATTGTACAATTATTTCAGGTTGAAGCTAATTTACCACCAAAATTCCCCATTGAAGTCAATATATTGAACAAAAAAGAGGGGAGAAATGCCCGCGCTATTCCAGCACCGGTCAGGTTTAATAATAATAATAACATTTGTGATAATTGGAAATTTATTACATGGGAAACCACAAACCCCGATTTCGCCCTGATCAAGTCCCTCAAAAATCGAGCCTTGATCGGGGCGAAATCGGGGCTTTTGTTTTCCTGTGTATTTATTTGTTATTATTTCAAGGATTACAAATAAATTGTTCTTAGAGTATACACTACATTCGCACTGATCAGTCAAGCAATCAGTAAATAATAATCGATAAATCAATGTAGATCTTCGAGCATTTGCGACTCCCGGAATAAACAGCAAAGACACAGATGTAAAATTGTCTTTACTGCTCGCAGATCTACCTTGCCTATCTATATATTCTCCATAATGGATCGTATCTCAACAAATCGATAAATCAATAAATATGCTTTCCAGCTTCTACCCTCGTCCGACGAGGACCGATGCCACATGACTTCAATGTATTTCAACTTTACCGCACACGGTTTTGACTTTGTCCTCAGTCCGGAAGGGTGAGTTTTAATTAAAAGAACACTAATTTAATATTTATTTTTCTTAGAAATAAAGAAAATTAATTCTCCATTCAATCTAGGTCAATTCAGTTCACAGGCACACAGTACTGTGGTGTCTTTACATCAATTGCCGCTTACAATTAAATTCACAATAAGGGTTCCTCCTGTCCTGGACCTTATGCAAACGGGTCATGCTTATTGAACCAAAAAATACAGTGACTATATTGGTGTGCCACTTTTTCCACACCGCTTGTGCGCCATAATTGCGCCGATTGTGCGCCAACCTTCACTTGTAATCGCTTGTGCGCCGTAATTAATTTTGTAACATAGTTCCACTTGTAACATAGTTCCTAATTAAAATCCCCCTTTCCAGTGTTCACATGGCCGAATGCAAAGGCGAATGTCACAAACAAACTGATCTTTTGGGCCGAATTGACCCGCGACGCGCAGAAAGGGAAGGATGCTGTCGACCAACGTCAAAGCGATCTATGGAGGTAATTTTTTAAACACTATTACTATATTAAGATTCTCGCGCTAGTGCCGCGCGCATACGGTCAAAAAGCGAGCGCGGAACACACCTTGTGCATCCCTGGCGGAACCCCGCGCACAAAATGTGCTAAATTGGTTCGACTAAGCATTAATACATACCGTCAAGTAATGGAGGGCGAACTTGAATCCTAAGTCATATCTAAATTTCAACCTAAAAATAAAACTAACACATTTTTTCAGGCAATTATCCTAACAGCAAGTGGTGAAGTAAAAAAGACGACGATAAAGGACTTCATAGTAACTTCTTGTGGATGTCACTATTAGGCTATATTCGTCTGCGGTAAACTAGAAAATATAGAAATTGACATATTTTTCAGAACTAGACTTATTGCTAACACTTACTAAAACCTTATGTATTAAAAGACAAAGACATATTTTAATAATGGCTGACGACAAATAAAGTGCCACATAGTAAGCCATAGTTTAAGTGTCGTTAGCTAGTCAGACCATATCCAGTGTATATCCCTTATAATGTCGTGTATGTGTCAAGGTGTGCTCATATGCGTCAAGGTACCTTTGTGCCGAAGGGTGTATGGTGTACGTAGTACGTGCAACAGTTACAGTCATATTTTATCCACATTTGCGTACACTCAATGTACTCAAAATTTTGGTCCATCTTGTTTTTGTTTCGGTACTCATTTTGTACAGCCATGATCCCCATGAAGATTTTCAAATGATAATTTTGTAGGAAAGGACCAAGGTTTTAGGATTTCTACTAGAATACTAGGAGATCTGTTGCACTTATTCTTATACTATAAGCCTTTCCATTGAGCCCCGCCTATGAGCATATTGTTTCAGGCTTCCGATGAACCCATAAATTCATAACTTAGTTTCAAACTTGATAACAAGGGGTTTCTTTCATTAATCTGCACACTCAGAGAGAACAAACTTTGTGCAAACGTTCGTTTCAGAAAAAAAAGAAACACCTCGTATCTTTCCGGTGTTAGTTAACGCACAAACACGACAATGAGTCACTGTTCGAAATAGAGAAATATAGTGCCAAAAGTGTGCCGCGCACGCAGTGGCTCTTTATGTGCACTCATAAGACCATTCTTCTTGGAGTTGAGAAAACTTGGAATTGAGCTGCGGCGTATTCGCCCACGCAATAACCCCCGCCGCCCACATAGATCTTATTTACGTGTCTTCTACTTCCTTCAAAACAATGGAGAAAAGTAGTCACAAATAATTTCAACCCACTTCCGGAAAAACACTAAATTGTTTCTGCCTTAGTGAATGAATATATTTATATCAATAACAATTACGTCATATTCTTCCCAAATCATGTGTGCTTTAATTTATATAATTTAGGTAAACAATACGGTTAATAGGGTCTCTTTCCAAGGTATTTATGATCTCATAATTGTTTTTCATTTATCTTCCTTTGTATATTAAATTCTTCATTCCATGTGTAATATTTAATTAATCATTGTTATCAATATAATGGGGTTTCCAAGTATGGTGAAAATTTACAATATATTGGAACTACACGATAATGTTTTTTTTTTAATTTTTCAGATTATATATGCAAGGTTCGTGAAGAAATACGGTAGTATTGACAGAATCACACAGAATTTTTGGGATACTTGGAAACCTCATAAAACCATTGAGTCAGCGAGTAAATAGTACCGACAATGAGTATGTATTTCGCGAATATTGATTAGGTTTATTTGTAATTTATTCGCTGGGAATTTTATTTTCGTTTGTACCGGATATTACATAGGTGTATTCAAATATGTACAGTAATATTTATTTATGTATTTGCCTTACATGCTTAGCTTCAATCATTTATTCATCTTTTTTTACCACGTAATAAACCATTTATTGAACAGTTTTTTTTTATAGAAAATCTGTCTATATGTCATCACAAATGCGTGGACATTACAATTCCTGGGATAACACATACAACTTATTCAAGTAATAAAGTTTACTTCCTACTTCCATTAATATTAAAATACTTGTGTCATGACTAATAATTCTGTATGATGATATTTAATGTGTTAAGCGCATCATCGCGTTGTAACGTAACAAACGTAAGTACGGGTATGGCATGTACGTTTTTGTTGATAACTGATTATGAAGATGCAATCATGCAAACTGGGAACAGTTTGTAAATGTGTAATTTTTGCATAGTCCATTGCATTGAACGTACTTTTTTTGCATTTTCTGTGAAGGTCTTGTATTGTACAATTCATGAACATTTTTATTAGTCGTTTTCTTGGTAAAACTTTTCAATATAAACATAAATGTGACTAGATTTGTATAAAACTAATAAATGTACAGATACACAAGCGAAATATACATCTCTATGAGATCTAAACCTAGATTTGTAAAAAGAGCGAGATCAAGGAAATAACAGCCGGTTTTGAAAAGTATGCTGCACGTTGTATTCCCGTGTAGTGTATGCAAATGAGCGCGATACTGCGCGATTTTCAGTCATTGAGAATGCAGGTGTTCAAGATACGTTTCAAAAGCGGATGTTATATCGCTTTAATAAAACGATCGATACTTTTTGAAAAGGAGTACAATGGTACTTACTCTTGCTTGATCATTTTAGATCACATTTTTAATAATAAAAACAACAGTTAAAAGTAAAACGGCACAAGTGAACACACAAACATAGATCTACGGTATCATAAGAGTTTTAAAGGGAAACACACCCTCTAGCTAGCACCCTCGGGAGCCAAATGTAACCATGATGTGTTTTCCTTTAAAGAGTCCCTTAGGTTTACACAAGCTACAGTACTTAGGCTAATAGTGCGAAGTAAAATGCGGGGCGCGATATCATAATACTAATGGAAAAGTAATGTGATTAATAACTACATCGCATTGTCCTATTATGTAACAATACGCTGGAAAACAAACCTATTCAGGCCGCCTTTTTTATTGAGACTAATCATGGCTGATTTCATAATTTGTCATAAGAAAATTGAATAATAATTAGCGGATCCTGAACATTGCACAAAATTTCAAAGAAAAATATTCAAAGCAAATTCAGGAAAAAAGAGTGACGCCTCTTACCATTAGTATGTGCCACTATGTGCCCTCATGGCACAGAAGGGCACATAAACTTGCATATAATCCTTGGTAAGTTGTCCATGATTTGTTTCAAATGACCAAACCACATGCCATACCGCTTTAAAACAACAGATACCACGCTTCCGTTTCAAGTTCTTAAAACCCCAAGTTCCTATTATTATTAATAAATTTTGGGAAAACTTATGAAACACTTCCGTTTTAATGTGAAATAAGCGTTTTTCTACACGGAACCATCATTCGGATTAACCCATTACGTTATTGCGAACCCACGCGTTTTATTTTTAATTTTTAGAAAAAAAAAACACAAAGGCTTAACGAATTAGCGAAATGAATTTTAGGTTTAAAATAGTTTTAAAGTGAACTGGGTACGTCCACGTATCGACATTGTTTTTAATTAAAAACTAATCCGAGATGACAGAATATTCTGATCAGCTAAGGAAATCAGTTAAATAGATTAATAAATAACCAAATAAATAATTTACATGCTATAACCCTGTTAGGCCAAGATAAATTTTACAAAAAGTGTACTGGGCCGCGCGCAAGTTTATCTTATCTTTAACAAGGATGTTATCTTTAATTATGATTTGTGGAAAATATTCAAAACAAATTGGCAAAATTCTAGTTGAATATAACATAGAAGTTTACATAGTATTTCTGTATAGTCGCATTCCTGTAGTGTGGTAAATATCCCGTTTTTTTCTCGGTATGTAAATGTACCGTAGTCATGTCGTGCCTTTTAGAAAACACACTCCTCTCTCAGCATTGACTGGCGTTGCTCTCGACTCTGTAAAATAACGATTAGATACTGTACTTTGCTGGAGACTACGGTAGCTTAATGTGTAGCCCCGCCCACCCCATATCTAACTAATAACATCATTAGTAAAAATTCGTTTGCAAGATTTCTGTAGTATTTGAACACTTCCCACGTTTTACAAAATAACGTTTGTCTTGAATACTTGGAAAAAAACTGAGAAACCAAAACCCCCACAAGCCTTAAAACACATCTTATGAGCAGGCTACAACTGACTTTTTTTTGCTAATTAAGCTATTATATATGTTGTAAAAATGATCAAATAACAAGGGCTTGTAGGCTTGTAGTCACGAGAGGCTTATAAAAATGTTTCTGATTTATGTATTTTTTTAATCTGGTAAATGGAACTATTTATGAAGGAAACTAATGCGATAAAGCATAACAAAGGTATTAAAGGTGATTAAGCTAAAATATAGAAATTGTAAGGCTTCTTTATCAATTAGAAAAGTACGCGTTTAGTGCAAGCACATGGCAAGGAAACAAAGGAAACGGGTAGAAAACAATTTTCAGAAATTTAAAGAGAATAGCAGGATGTGTTGGAGGCCTGCCAAGGCTCTTCCTATATCAGAAATTTAAAGGGAATGTCAGGACGTTTTGAACGCATGCCAAGGCTTTTCCTGTAGCAAATATTTTCTTTTTCCTAGTCGACACAGCATAATTAGACTACAAATCTGTCAAAGATTATTAGTGGTAATCGCAATTTCCATATATGTAGTGTTTAAAGCTAAATAGCTGCCGGTGTTGAAACGCACCTTGGACAACTGCATTCTTATGTATTTATGTGCTAAAAGATAAAGATAAAGAGTACCGGGTTGAGCATGGTTAGTGGACCATACGCTGAACAGCTGAACTTCCCTGTATTGCAAATTTGCGTGATATTTGTGGCTTTTCCAACACAATATGGGACAAAGTTTGCATATTATACATTCGAATGCAGTTTTCCTGTCCAGCTACGTTCCAAAACCACGTGTAATACTGCTTTAAATCATTCAATTGAATCCTAGATTACATTTTTCTTATTACAAACGTTGAATGTCCAAATATCTAGCACAAACAGTATTACTAACTCTAAAACAATTTCTGAAACATGCAAAATCTTCTCTATAATATGGAACTCTACTATCTACAACATAACATGATCGGTGCAAAAAATTGAGAAAAAAAAGTGTTTCCTTTATGATTTACTGTGTTTATACACATAATACCCATTGACGTTGGAGCGCGTGGGGGTTTTCTTTTATACTTTTAACATGAGAATGCATCATACGGTTTCATTATAAGAAATGATTGGCAACGGATGTGAACGTCCTGGAAAATGTATTAGCGGGCCACATATCTTATACTAGGGTAGTAGTATAAATAAGATATAAATATAGATACACTAACCTAATGAAAAGAAATACCATGTTTATGCAAATTTGCGCGCCATACTGCGCTGGAAGGGCACAAAATGGAACACACAGAACCAGGTGCCGGTCCGCTTTAAAGTATAGTGAACACACCAGAAAAAAATAAAAACTCACTTCGTCACGCTCTTATGTCTCCTGAAGCTCTTTTTCCTCTGTTCAGCGGTTAACTTTAATTTGCATTCTTCGTAATGTTGCTTGGCAAGCCGTTGCTTTCTATAGGCCAATAGGTCAAAATCGTCTGATGATGACAAACCAATATGGAACATTTTCTGGAATAAATAAGGTTATAATAAAGTTTAAATACGTAACTTAATTAGAATAATAGACCCTAAACCAGATTACAATAAAATGTAAGTAACGTAAGACCTAGATGAACACTAGAGAGCGCACCGAAACAGAAAAACGTATCAAAAGTACTGTAGTACAGTCGTACTTTAATAAGAAGTGACGTTTAGATGACAATAAAACATAAAACAAACTGAATTAGGGAGTGAGAGAGTAGAGAGAGAGAGAGAGAGAGAGAGAGAGAGAGAGAGAGAGAGAGAGAGAGAGAGAGAGAGAGAGAGAGAGAGAGAGAGAGCACAATAGAAAATGAGACGCAGTGAGAATAGCGGAAAAAATACAAAATACATCATAATATTACCGAGTAAAGGGTAAGGCCCACAGGTAACCCCATATTTGAACACTGTTTCTGACACTCCGTGTCAAATATAGTATTATGCAATTTTTTCTAATTATTATGCGCAACATTCACGTCGGTAGCCAGCTAATTTACCATTGCCAGTCGTAATGGGGTTTCCATCATTTCCATGTATGCCGAAAAGCTGCCGTATTTTGGAACTACACGAGAATATCTTTAATTTTTCATATTGTATATACAGGTTTCGAAATACGGTAGCATTGACAAAATCACACCGAATTTTTGGGATACTTGGGAGAAAACCCATAAGGTCCTGACAATTAGCGCGAAAGGGTGTGTATGACTGGCCATGGTAAATTTCCGGTAACGGCGTGAATGTTGCGCATAACATTTAGAAAAAAATTGCATCCTACTATATTTGACACGACGAGTCAGACGAAGTGATCAAAAATAGGAGTTACCTGAAGTGGACTGACCCTTTAATAATTAAACTAGCGCCAAATGTGTATGGCGAAATGAAGCACAGGTTACCTTATTCTAAAAAAGTGGGCATAAGTCCCAGGAACGGCACATATATTCATATATTATTTCCGAATATGAGTTGTTGTATTTTGACCATTGAAGACAATAGGTCTGGGGGCCATCAATGCATGATAACAATGGAACAAAACAATATATGGTATTTATGCATAACTAAAGACTAAAGGTTTAGAAAGTCACACTTCCATAAAAACAATATAAGGTGAAATAGCCAGACAAACACAGCTCAACTCTTTCCAAATACAGCAAGCATCCACAAATCGAATTTTTACAAAGTGGTATTACACGAGGTTTGTGAAACATTGTTGAATAGGTCAATCATGCATTGCATGAATACTTATTCCATCATGCGCTAAAAATTCTCATAAATTACCATATAATACATAGACATTCAGTGGCCCTCATACTTTTCACAAACCGCACGCCTACTGTAATAAAATAAAAAGGTGCCGTTTTCGGAAACTATGACTAATAATAGATGTTTCAGACGCTTCTAAAATACGTCAAATATCTTTTAAATACGACGACAAAGTATTAACTTTTTTTGCGCATTTCCGGTAGATGAATGTGTTATAATGAATAGCCCACGCAATTCTACCCCGAACTGAATAACAGTTATGGCAATGCAGTATCTTTATCATCTTCTTATTAGGATAAAAGTGATATAACAGCCGGTTTGTGAAACATATGATGTTGGACAACCGCATGGGAACATAGTATTATATTTTAAAAATTAATAATCACACGGTCGAATAGCAGCAAATTGCAAGAAATGTTAATTTATAACGGTGTTCTATTAGATAATAACTATATTTCTCCTAGTTATTGGGAAACACTAATTTCTTACATGTATTGCTTTAATTTGCAAAACAAAACCCGCTCAACACTGATCAAAAAACAGTAACTTTGCGGTTTTGTATTAATATGAGAAACGAACACTGCTCCCACGCGTTTGAATACTTACGCCGCCCACCAACAAAATACAACCTTCTTTTGTACTTTCATAATTATAATTCATATATTTACGACGTCAAGGGATAACTTTTCTAATTGCGATAATTGATGGACAACAATTGTTATGAATGGAAAATTTGTCTATTTTTAACGACAGACTGGAGGAAAGAAATTTATTTTATGAGAGAGAGAGAGAGAGAGAGAGAGAGAGAGAGAGAAAGAGGGAGAGAGAGAAAGAGGGGAAAGAGAAAGAGGGTGAGAGAAAGAGTGAGAGAGAGAGGGAGAGAGAGAGAGAGAGAAAGAGAAAGAAAGAGGGAGAGACTTAGAGAGAGAGAGATTTACAGAGAGAGAATAAAAATAGAAGCACTCAAGTTGAAAGCAATCACTTAAATCCTTGAATTCTATAAAATGTATTGTTCAGCGTCACGGGATTTTAATTTAAGAAGTTATGAATGAGTGATTATTTTTACTAGTGTTGCGTAAGGTAGGACTTCATTACTGGAACAATAGTCCGAATGCAAAACAAAAGTAAAAAAAATTGTTTGTCCTAGTATTTAAGGATTATAGATGTCCGCAACACGTGCTTTCTAGGTCTAGGTAAATCCATTCTCAGCTACGATCTCAGGCGTGCGGAACCGAAATACGTATCCGCGTCCGCGGAAAAGAGATGGGAAAGAAAGGAGGAGACGCGGAAAAGAGGTTTCTATGTGTCTCGAATTTTGCAATGCAAATTTGCAATCTTTTCCCGCGGACGCGGTTACGCATTTCCGCGCTGCGCGCCTGAGGACCAGAGAAGGAAACAGTTTTTATTCAGAAGTACGAATAATATTCATTAACTTAAATATAAGGTGCGTTTCTCATAAATACAAATTAACGACGTTAGCTCCATAGACGATCGTGCGCACCTACTGTAGCTCGGAAACAAATAAACACCGCCATACAGAGCAGAGAACGCACAATAAATTTGCATACATTGGCGTTTGCTACTGTTTGTATTCAATTAGTTTGACAGCATAGCTTCATTATTATGGAAAAGAGGGCGATCTGACATAAGACCTGTATTGCCGAATGCTGAATGCACAGTAAGCAAAACAAATTCAACTGCTAAGCGAAATGAGGGCGGTTAACTGTGAGCGTTGTTAGCTAAACGTTGAGCTAGGACCCACGCTGGTAAGCGAAAGTCAAATGAAAGTTTATAGCACAATTTCAAGGTGACACAAAATTCTTAGCTATAGAGGGGCTCGAACCTGCGACCTGCCACCTCTCGGCAGCCAAACGGCTTGCCCGTTGCGCCAGACAGCATGTTAGCAAAATAAACAATTGAAGTCAAATAAAGCAGTAAGTCAACTTTTAAGCGGTATAGCATGCGGTCTGAAACGTGTTCCTTATATCAGTATTTTTGTATGTCGTATGCCTGAACCGGAAGGAGACGCACGGGCACAGACACGGATGACAGGGGAATGCAGTTTGGTAGCACACGTTTCGCAAACCACGTACACGATCGCTTTAACAATAAGAGGCAGACAGCTTGTGCTACTCCTTTCTCCTACACTAATAGTATACTTTGCCCTCCAGCTGATGTCCTTAAACCATAAAGGGGGCGGTCGACAATTTTTGTGGGCGTGGCTTTAACCCACCCCCCCTTCTCTCTACCTCTCTCTTCCTCTCTTCCACTATCTCTCCCTCATCTCTCCCTCTTCCTCTCTCTCTCTCTCTCTCTCTCTACCTCCCTCTTCCACTCTCTCTATCTCTCGCAAGCTTTAGCTCCCACCCTAAAGGGAAAATTTTCCTATAGATATATTCAAGAGTGGAATAATCAGGCATTAATCTCCATAAGAACATAAAAATAATTTCATTCATAATATTACTAATCAGGAGAGAGCGAGAGAGCGAGAGAGCGAGAGTGAGAGAGCGAGCGAGAGAGAGAGATCAGATATAGGTAACAGAGAAGTCAGACAATAACACATTGTGAAGATCTCCTGTAAACATAATAGACAAATGATTGAGAAATTCAGGATTTTTTTTTTCGTCTCTCTTATTAGAGAGAGAGAGAGAGATTTTGCAAGTTTTCGTCGATAATGTACTGTAACACGATCATCTTCTGTATTATCTGATGATCCTTTTATATATATTTTTTCAACAGATAGAATGAAGATGAATATGAGACTTATGTTCACATACGGCTACAGCGATCCGTTGGTTAATGGGGTTTCCAAGTATCCAAAAAATCGGTGTGATTCTGTCAATAGTACCGAATTTCTGCACGAAATTTCCATATATAATATGAAAAAAAAATATCCTCGTGCAGATCCAATATACTGTAAATTTTCACCATACTTGGAAACCCCATGAAGGATAATACAGTGTTGAACGCATAGTGGCTTATTCCACAGGGTTCATGTATGTGGTTAACGACGAGTGAATAAAGGATACCACGCTCTTGGAGAGAATCCAATATTTATTTACCTATAAGATACTAAAGCGAACACCTTATAAGGTTGCAGAATCCCTTATTTCCGTGAAGCGCTAATCTCTGGAAACTTTGCAACCGGAACTGCAAATCTGTCCTCTCCATACTTGTAGAGTAGGCGGAACAAAATAATTTGTTTGTTATTTCAAAATTCTGTTCCAAATGCAAAATTTGATTTTGGAGTTTTTGCACCGTAGTATTAAGCAATTCCAGACGTCGCAACAAAAATTCGTATCTGAAACTACATTTTCTAAAGGGCGTCTTATTAGAATACAAGTTATTTTTCTCGCCCCTTTCCTTTGTGTCTGTAGTTTGCACAAGAAGCCTTTCAAGTTATGTACTCTCGTTTTATGCTAATTTTTTCGAACGTGGGAATATGCAGCATGATACATTTATGCTAATCACAACTTGAAGGCGTAATGTGTACGTCGCAAGCTTCCTCATTCAAATCCGGAGCCCCTGATGCACACTACAACTGAGCTGCTCAGAGAAATAAAACAGAAAAAGCTAATTTATTAACTACAAACTAATAGATTCTAGTCTTGTGCTAATGTGTTAGTTGAATATTTGCCCTAGAAGTTTGAACGCTAGCAGAGAGTACGATTATTCAACAGAAAAAAATGTTACTGGAAAAAAATCTTGGGGTTTGCGAGGTCTCATACTTATAATACACTTACAAGAAATACGTAAGAATTCAGTTGTCCACGATGCTTTTCAAAAACCGGCCGTAGTTCGCTTTAAAGCTTGAATTCGATTTGCAGATTGATTAACTTATGTATATTTTAGCGCGCCGATTTTTCATGAGCATGCCCCTTTGCAAGCACTGACTGTGTTAATTTTCTTAAAGCTGATATTTATGTTCAAAACCTCGTTTTTGAAACGTTTGCTGCATAACTCATGTGGTGCAGTTTATGCACATGAGAATGAAGAAAGAGCATAATTCGAGAAGAAAACTGATGAGCACGTATATTGGACAACTCCATTCTCACTCATGAGAATAGAGTTGTCCAATATACGTTTCAAAAACCTGATGTTATATCACTTTAAAAAGCAACACACCGCAAATCAAGAATTTTCATCTGATAATAACAAACTCCATTTTGGTTAGGCGTTATTCAATGTATGAGTCACGCTTATTTAAAAAAAAATCCTGTAGTTTTCATTACGAAAAACTACAGGTTTTTAATGAAGCTCATCCTTTAACCTGTACACTCTACTCTTGAAAAATTAAAAAAAGATATGCTAAATGGTATAAAATGGTATGCTTGTGTGACAAAAATGGTATGTTATGGTATAAAATGGTATAAAATGGTATGCTTGTGTGACATTTTTAAAATGGTACGCTAAGTACATCTACGTTATAAAATTTATAACTTTATCAAGTATTCTGAACTTGTTGCTAACACTGTAAAACCCCTGAAACAAGTAGCTGATGTTTGCGACCACTTCGGTGGTACCAAATCAGCTCAAGGGCGAAATTCAACGCTCTCTGACACGTGGTTTCTGAATTACATTTTCAGTATTACATACAATTGTGTGGCATTCTCTAGCAAAGGCTCACTTACATTTGGTATACAATACATACATCTATATGTATGCATAGGTGCAGTTCTCTCTCATACGTTTCAAAACCACGTGTCACACCGCTTTAATTGGGTACTTTCCCGTCCATCCAGTGTTTGTGCTTTGTGCACAAGAACATTCAATGGTCAAGTCAAATGGACAACGTTCTTCAAAGTAATATATCTGACCTTTTCCCGCATGCTAATTTCCTTCTCTTCAGTGTTAATTGTTGAGCCATTAAAGAGAAATACCAGCCGGTTTTTGAAACGCATCTCAAATATCAGCATTCTTATGCAGTTATGCTAAAAGGGGTCTATTGGGGTCTATTTTTTATTCAAATTTAAGCTCATTTGCATATGAAGAATAGAAAGCAGGGAGTACTCGCTGCGTTTCAAAAACCGGCCGGTATTTCGCTTTAAAGGAAAATTTGCAATTTTTTCAAAGATGACATTTTCGGGCCAATTTCCGCACGAGACTGTGATGTCAACAGCACTCCAACCTAATTTATTCTATTTTTAAAATGTTTAGAAAATATGTTTTCCCGTGGAAAATGGTGCTTGCACCCAAAAGTGAGGGTGTCTTATAAGTTGGTCCCTGGGGACAAAATGACCCTAAAAGAGCAGTGTTTTGGACTAAGTCCATAGAATAATTCGGCTTTTTGTGGAAAAAAAAAACGATGTTGTTACTGTGCGTTTCCTGGAAAGTACAAGCAAATTAGTTTTGAGTGATTATTTAATGCCAGTATGAAGTATGATGCGGATACGGATACGGAGCAAGGGTTCGCGACTTTTTTTTTTACACGGTTCGTTATAGTTCGGAGTTCGGATAGATATAAAATTAACGACAATATTTTACGCTTCAAGAGCGTGCATCTTTATTCAAGGAAGTTCAAATTCAAAATTTTTGCTTATGACATGTTCCGCAGAGGTCATGAGCACAGGCGACGAGTTCCAGATGACAAATTGCTCGACGTCTTCGGGCTAGGGCCAGCAGTAGGAAGATATGAAACCTACAGATCAAATCAATGCTTAGTGCCCATCTAGACCTTTTTATGTCTGTAATTTCTTAAAAATTGAGTTGAGTTGTGTATTGTTATTATGAATTATGATAAAAGTTAAAATGTTCCAGAAATTCGTCTTCAAACCTACGGATCAAAATTTAAAATGAAAACATTGAATTACTAAAGTATATTAGTTTCACAGAAACATATATGTTTCTATAGCTGACGCACAAATTTCCATTTTAATTCCATTGTCTATTTTATAAGGAGTGAATTGAAATTAAAACTAAGATGACACTAATTAATACGGGTGGAATAAGTTTGTGGTTTAGGTAATGCGCTCTAATTAAACTCCCACATGCTCGTTAGTTTTCTAAACAGAGGCGTAAGTAGGGTGGTGACGTGAGTCTTATTTTTCTGATTAGCGCCGCTTTAAAATCAATAACATTCGATAAATAAATCGTTAATTAGATTGAATAGTGTTTTTTACCTTTGAAAACTGGAAACTCTTCTAGCATGTACTGTACACCATATATTTACCTTCTCAGGAATTGTCCAGCATACTTTTCACCAACCACATGTCATCTCGCTTTAACTAAAAAAGAACCCTAGCATCAGTGCATGTTTTTATCTAATAAACTGCAACTGGGTTTTATCGAATAAAGTACAACTGTTTGCAACAAATAAAAATTTTCTCC
The DNA here is from genome assembly GCA_036852015.1 of Pelodera strongyloides. NCBI lineage: Eukaryota > Metazoa > Nematoda > Chromadorea > Rhabditida > Rhabditidae > Pelodera > Pelodera strongyloides. The sequence continues at coordinate 88,024 of JAANDG010000226.1, forward strand.
GTTGCTTGTTCTTTGCATATATTTGTCTGCAATAGTTCGCGTTTAGCACGTAAGCATTATTATTTATGCAACATTTTATTAAATTTACCGGAAATAGATAAATATATTATCCCAATTCCTGTAAGTGAAACGAATAAACACAAAGATGCTTATATTAAAGAACGATCAGCTTTTATCATCGGTTACGTACTACTAAAGACGGATTAAAAGCTCAGAGCCATGAAAATGATGTATATTTTAAATATTTAATATTTAATAAAGAAAAACGGAGTTGTGACGTTCTGATACGTGGAAAACCGATTAAGTCGCAGCATCATTCAGCTTCAGCGATAGTCAACGGCGATGTTGGGGTTTCCCAGTATCCTGAAACCGTATCTTGCTTGAACTACAAGAGAAGGGAAACCAAAAACCCCGATATGGCCAGATCAAATCCCTAAAAAAAATCCGGCCAACCAAGTGATAAACTGATAAACCAACGGTATTTATCACGTGCTCTAACACAACGGAAGTGTTTCTTGTACTAAAAATTGGTGGATGGTCATCACCGTAATCCCACACAGTAAGTGAATACAAATGTAATGGTTATCTGAATTTTCCCGTTCAAAAAACTGGATGATAAAATTAAACGATACATCATTTATTCACCAATTTGTTTAAAAATGATTACGTGGGTAATTTTTGAAATAATATTTTGAATAATTACAAAAGTTACACGATTTAAAACTCCGAAAAGTGCGTGAAAATTCATTCAGAAACGGTCAACACTTGAAAAAATTTGTACCGTAATCTCTATTAGCCGACCGGACACCAACACGTCTTAGTTATTCGACGACATTGGTATTATAAATATAATATATCCAATATTGTAGAAGATGATCTCGCCCTAGCTTGATCAAGTCGGGCAATTTGTCATCTCAGACTCTCTGAAACCCGTGTCTGCTTTGCTCAGGACCACTGAGCTTGAACCTTGAACACTGTGATGTACCATGAGTACCATGCATATAATAGATATAGCGCACTATTAAAGCGGAAAACGCAATCGATCCGAGTTCGATTCCGGCCCGTGACACCTTTGAAACCACCACCAGGCGAGGGAATCATGGGCGACCGAAGACGTCGAGCAATTTGTCATCTGGAGCTCGTGGCCTGTGCTCAGTACCACTGCTAAACATGATATAAGGAAACCTTGTGTTATACCATGAATAAATAACACACGCTTGAAGCGGAATATAACTTTTCTTACTCAATGAAAAATGAGTGGTTATTAGTTGGCCCGGCACCGCAACATAATTCATACTTCATGAATGTATAGTAATACATTAATGAAATAAATATTTATTGTTTAAATCTTACAATCAATTATTAGAGACCAGCCGGCTAAGCCGCGTGAGGCGTCTATCCATACTTATGTAACGTTTGTAACGTTGATGAAAATCTCTACGAATGAAGACATACATCGTTCTTTTACATGAGAATATACTAAAGCTCTTTTTTATCCAAAGCTGAACAATTTCTTCGAATTCTACTTTCGTAACGTGAGTGCTAGCGCACGCTACAGTTACTCTTTTAAAAAATAAGACAATGACGTGTTCAGCAGAGGTCTTCAGCGAAGTGGACGACGTGATCCAGATGACAAATTGCAAGGTCTAATCATGCTACCGAAGAGATCACCCATAGAATTGGTCATATTAATGGGTTTCCACGTTCCAAGTATCCCAAAAATTCGGTGTGATTCTGTCAAGACGACCGTATTTTTGCACGAAACCTGCATATATAATACGAAAAAAAAATATTCTCGTGTAGTTCTTTTCACCATACTTGACACCCTATTAAAGTGTCGGCACTCGTCACTCTCCGCTCACAACGTCTCCGTTTACGCTTCACGCTACGCATTGCCGTGCACCGCGCCTGAGGACCAGAGAAGCATAAAGTAAACTGGTCGTATTATCTATTCGAGTTATAGCTCCATGAGGTGCACCTTTCAACAGTGTTTGCCCTATGTCACATATGGATCACCTTTTCGCCCAAGTGAACAAAACTCAATTTCTGAGGAAATCGGTATACGTATACAAGTAAGTAATCAGCTGTTTTCTCGCGCGCAACGAGACGCTTGTAGATGAGTTTAATTACCCAATTTTGAGGTAAGCAGCAACCCCCGAAGCCATATGCGTCTTTATTAAATACCAGCTTACGGATGCATACGTGCTCCAAAAATTTACGTACCATTAATATTTTCAAGATGACAACAAAACAATGTTTTTCTCAACCAATATCAGTTGAACATATCATTATATGTATAATCATGTCATCAATAAACAAGACTTATATTCTTACGAATAGCAAAATCATTTAATAGTTATTATCCCCACACATCGTTTTAATCCTTATGTTTTTGCACACACCTGTAAAAACAATTTACAATTAAATTATAAACGATAATGTGTATTTGTAATAATCGTGTGATCATTATTTATGATAAGCAAATGAATGCAGTGAGATTTCGAATGAATGAAATAAGGAAGATTATTATTTTGTTATTTTATTAGCAATTAGCAGCACTTTACATCTTGGTGTTAGTTGGGGGGGGGGTACTAACTATTAACCTACGCGTTTAAGACCCTACGTATTTTATGTACGCGAGAAATGGTGAATATTTTTTGCTATTACAGGGCGGGAGGTGATACATACAAAGCTTATACACAGGGTCACTACGAGAGTCGTTATTATTTTTTCTTTATTTAGTATGAAAAATGGTACTACTAGTAAATCACTTATTTGGGCATAACCCTGCCATTCCATAGTATCGAAAAGCGACCTTGTTAAAAAGGACGTGTTTTATAACACGCGGTTTACGAAACTTGTGCCAAGCTAGGCAACTGCATTCCAAGTGTACATGTTTTATGCAAATTTGTTCCAATATGTGCGAAAATGGTCAGAATTGTACACAAATTTCCAAATAATATATGGGGGTGCAGCATTTAGGCACATGTCCGAGGTACTATTAAACACATACTATTAAAGGGTCAGGCCCATTTCAAATGACCCCTCTTTTGATGATTCCATCTAATTCTTTATCTCAAATATAGTAGGTTACGATATTTTTCTAATTTTCAAGCGCAAAATTCACGCAGCATTCAGCAGTTTACCATTGCCAGTCATACCCAACTATTTATCGCAGCTATCACGCCCCTTCGCGCTAATTGGGCAATATGCTCCATTGGGCGTGGCAATTGCGATATTGGCCAATCAGCGTGAATGGGCGTGCCAACTGCGATAGATAGTTGGGTATGACTGCCCACGGTAAATTGCTGAATAGTGTGTGAATTTTGCACTTGAAAATTAGAAAAATATTGCATCCTACTATATTTGACATAGAGAATCAGATGGAATCATCACGTATAGGGGTCATTTGAAATGGGCCTGACCCTTTAAAAGTAGCAACCAAATCGCTATAAGTAATGTCGGTGCGTGCGTTTAGGGTATTTTCCTTTTATAGTAAAAAATAAAGGTTTGCTATAAAAGTCTTCGCTGAATATAAAATTCATCTACTACGTGACTTGCCGAAACTGTGCTTCACTACAGGCGATACTGTCTTTTAGCAATGGCATTTATCTAGCATCAATCTAGCATCAGTCTATGGTCTATGCCATTGGCGCCGTGACGCTGTACTTTAGCAGTTTTTCCCCAGGTAAGAATTTCAAATTTTCCAGTTCTTATGTCATACTGCGGCGCGAAAAGATAGCGGGGAAAGCGATTTTCATGGGCGATTTTTTATGCCTGCCATCGGCGTATTTAAAGAGCGTTTTGTCACGAGAGAAAACACTCACCTGAGTTCGGTCTTGGCGTTAGATACTGTAGCGCTAGCTATATTACACAATAAGCTTTGAGAATTAAGATAGTTAGATTTCGTAGCTTTCTTATATGGCATGTTCGTTCATTGTAATTATGAACTATGTATTAGCTAGCAATATTATCACTATATGAACATAACATATTCAATGTCGAAATCACCATATCTACATACTCTTACAGTGTAAACTGAAATTTTTCACTGTAAGACAATTGCCATTCATTTTGCGATTTTGCCATTGTATATTACCAAGAATCTCCTGTTTGTTTTTTCTATAATTAACCATTAAGTGTAAATGTGATTTCAGTATGAAGTTCGGTTGGATTTGTCTGGGCCTCGTGGCTCTCGCCGTCTGCGCTATGGCTGAGGCCACCAAGGAAGACGAGGTGCGCTTTTAAAGTGGAATAACCCGTGGTTTTGAAACGTATTCTAGAGATCTGCATTCCCATGTATCAGATGAACCACTATGTGCATCATTTCATACTCAAACTTGTTGGGCAGAAACAGCAGGATTTGAAAAAGATTCCTATAAGAAACTGCGTTGCATAATAGAAAACGATCTTAAAATTACCCCCAGACGAGCTACTAAAAGGTACCCAGTGAAAACACATTTCTACAAAAACTTGTTATAGCTTTTTTGTTTCTTCAGGCATCCGTCGCAACTTCCCACACACAAATCGCTGCCGCCGATGAGGTATTTAATATTTTATTTGACAATTTACTATTCTTTTTTATTTTTATTTATGCCGTAGGTAAAACTTTGAGGGATGTAATGAGGGGTTCAAGGCGGTGGGTAGTTGCGCCCTTGGAAAGGAGAATGAGTAGCTGTAGTGGGTAATGATACCCACTAGGAGTCAGAAGCGCCCCTAGGTAGCTTCAATACTAGAGATACTATAGTGGTATCTTTAGGGAGGGGAGCCAACAATTAGGGACATTTAGCATATATACGTATCTAAGGGACAATTAGCATATATACATAAATAAGGCTAATTTCAGGTCAATCTTGAACGCGTGAAGCGAGCCGTTGCCCACAAGAAGGCTGCCAAGGCCGCAGTACGTTATAACATTTATATAACAACACAATCATTTTACAGAAGAATGTAATCAAACGATTACACAATATCGTACGGCGTTTATCGAAATTCATAACCGAAAAACCCCACCAATGATCAAGCGAATAAAATTAGCATAAATAATTATCAAACAATAAAATTAGCATAAAATTATCAGTCAATAAAATTAGCATAAATAATTATCAATCAATAAAATTAGCATAGTAATTATCTTTCAGCCCAAGAAGCTGTCACTCCGTCAAAAGAAGAGAAGAGCAATTGTCAAGAAGAGAAAGGCCATCCAGAAGAGACGCCAGCTGAGAAAGTAAGCGTCTTATTCTAATTAGCATTTTAATTTTCTGGTAAATTGTCTGTTAAAGCGGTATGACAGCCGGTTTTCAAGCGTACGCCTGGACAACTGCATCCTCCCAGGGATTCTGTAGATATTGTGTGTTAGTCTGTGAAAACCATAAACCCTGTGTCATACTGCTGATTTATAGAGTACCATTATCGATTACCACTATCAAGTTATCGATTGATTTTTCAGGCGCCTGCAGACCAAGCGTCGCGCTCTTCGCCAGAAGAAGAGAAGAGCACACAGAAGGGCAGTGGCCAGACGTCAGAGAAAGCAGAGAAAGCAGAGATCGCTCCGCGCACACAGAAACAAGAAGACCCAGAAGAAGCACGTCAAGAGAAACGCCAAGGTTCGTCGTAGACGCAATGTTTAATCATCGAGTGGGCGGAGCTTAACATCCAAAACAGTAGCCTAGCCAAGATATTCAGCCATTCATAGCTATAGCCCGCGGTTGTGGACCCTATTCCCTGCAAATTGTTCCATTCTGTGCCGGAAATGTGTCATACAACGTGTCATATGTCATATCGCTTTAAAAGTCGACACAATATAATCTAAATTTGCTTATTCAGGTATCCGCCGTCCGCCGCAACAAGGTCCGCCGCGCCCTGAAGGCCAAGGCTCGCCGTCACACCCTCAAGGTTAAGGCCCAGCGTCGCCGTGTCCAAAGAGCTAAGGCCCACCGTCTCGCCGTCAAGAAGCTTGCGGCCAAGCGTAACGCACACAAGGCCCACCCCAAGGCCCACCCCAAGGCCAAGGCCCACAAGAACTAAGTGCCTAATGGATCTCAAACGAAACCCTATCTGTACAAAATTTAGTCGTCATAATTTATAGTTAATTTATCCGGTGCCTTGCAAATAAAGTGTCTTATTCTTATGTATTACTTATGTGTATGAAGGTGAAATATACAGTGAAATAAATAGAAAACATGTTTTGCTGAACTCATTTGCTTCATCAAATTGATGCATAAAAATTTCTGCTGCAACAACAAATGTGCCCAGACTAATTGCTGTGTAGAAAAAAAGTCTGCTGCCCTGCTATCCATAGGCTATGTGCGTCTTTATAAAACTTATTGTGCACGTAAATTAGACAATTAGACTGCAATGCGGACTGGAATTATCGGCAAAATGCCATAGGACGCTAGGCGAAGAAAAAAAGAAAACTTTTTTGTTCGGGGTGAACGCGGGGTATTAATATCAAGCGTATCTATCTGTCGGATCATAGACAATGCTCTAGTTCTTCAAGCGGTATGGCACGTCGTTGGATTTCTACAACATCGCGTCATGGGGGATTGCGCGACTTTTACCTGATGTTTTAGGTTGACGCGGGCTAGATTATAACTCGGATTAGCCTGTTGTTGAAAGATATATTGAACTTTAGATACCCATGTAGTGTAGGCGAATAACTGGGCGATTTTTTATTTGAATTGTATTAATTTGCATATTTACAAGCCATGGAAATGCAGTTGTTCAACAAACGTTTCAAAAACCTATCGGTATATCCCTTTAAATTTCCTGGCACACCAATACCAAAAATGCGTTCTCTACACTTTTTTCCTTTTTTATCGTATGATTAAGGGTTTGGTTAATAGAATAATCTTCTGTAAATGTTAACTTTTAACGAAGATCTTTGAGCGGAGCAATTGTATAAAGGTGGTTCAGTACAGGATTTCATAACTTATTACTTGTTTGGCTGAGGCATTAAAGCGAAATACCGGCTGGTTTTTGAAACATATCGTGAACAGCTGCGTTTTTGTGCATTTATGATAAGCGGGGTCGAATTGGGGTCTAGTTTTTATGCTAATTTATACTAAGTTGCGTATGTTGCATAAAATGAAGATGTCCACGTTGCGTTTCAAAAACCGGCCGGTATTTCGCTGTCATTATACGAGTTGCAGACAAAGTGCTGGAAGTCTGCATCATGGGCACGCATTGAATTGACGATCTATTTGACGTCATATAGATAAAAACAGAAACACACAAATAGCCTAAAATACAACGGGAAATCTAAAAGAGATCAGTCGCGATTTGAAATTCAGCCTAATTTTGTTGTACCACAAATGTATTCAAGCACGCTCCGTTGTTGGTGCGAAGCGCAACATAGTTTTATTTTTAGTTTTAGGTTTTTTTAGTTTTGGTTTTTTTAGTTTTAGGTTTTTTTAGTTTTAGGTTTTTTGGTTTTTTTTTTTTTTTTTTTTTTTTTTTTTTTTTCAGGCTTTTTTTTTTTAGGCGTTTTTGGAGGAACTTTTTAGGTTTGTAAGCAGACATAACATTTCGATCACATTAGGTTTTACGTGCCCCTGAACTGAATCAAGATTAATTTCGTAGCTTCCATAAAAAAAACTGTCTGCTTCCGCCTGTATGACGTTCATTTGCGATACCTCTTTCCATTCTCTCTTTCCTTCTCTCTCTCTCTCTCTCTCTGTCTCTCTCTATCTCTCTCTCCCTCTCTCTCTCTCTCTCTCTCTCTCCTCGCGCCCTCCGTCTTGTTTGAAGCAGCATGGCTGCCGCATGGCACACTTTAGATCGAAAGCAAAAAACCTAAAGAGCTGGCGACCAAACAAAAAACCGTTCTCTTTTTTCGGCTGGCAGATCGCGACGCGAACATTTTAGATATTCGTGAAACGGTTTTTCGAACGGGTTTTTAATGGATCCCATATAAAAAGGTGGGCAATGAGGTGCAGAACCCAAGCAGCTTTCACTTGCTTCACTATTTGTCGCAACAATGAGGTGGATATTCTTGCTATTGGCGGCGCTCGCCGCGATTTCGCTCACACTTGCGGAGCCAGCCAGCGATTCGCTGGAGACAGCTCAGGTAACAAGCGATTCGTTGTTAATTTTAGTAAAGCACTACTACTTTTATAAATTCTCTGAGCTTTGTGCTTTGCGCTAACTTTACACATGTGCCAATGAGCACTACTATTTTTAAATTCTCTGTGCTTTGCGCTAACTTTACACATGTGCCAATGACTGCAGATACATTCAATTTTAGTAATCATTTAAAAAATAAACCCGCAGGTTTATTAGAATATTGTGCCCTGGAAGAGCACAGAATGGAACACGTCCAACACACTTTTCAAAACCATGTGCAATACCCCTTTGATGTGAATATTTTATTTTCAGGCTGAGCTCGATGGCTTGAAGGATACCAATGTAGATACCGCCGCAGAGCTCGTGAGTTTTGAATTTGAATCTTAAATTTAGTTAAAGGTGTATGATATGCAGGAAATATTTGAAATAAACGATCAAATTATAAAAGTCCCGTTTGATGACACGTGATGCGCGGGAATTTCGCATATTCCAAGGGGGAATTTCGCATATTATTATTTGCCTCAAAATCGTGTTCCTTATTCAAGGGTTGTTCAATGCATCAAATTCATGTCTTATGAATTCAGCTTGTCAAGAGCTAGACTCGAACTCGGGTTGCGTGCGCTAGAGGCGAGCACGCTAGCCATTGGACCACACGGAAGCATATATGTCTCATAATAATTTTCCATTCTTTCATGTTTGTCTCTTATCAATACTTTCCAGGCCGAGTCTACTGACGAGGATGAGATCGCTGAGCTCGAGGCCGCCCTCGACGCTGAGGAGGAGCACTCCAGGGCCAAGAGAGCCGTCGCTAGAAAGGCAACCAAGAGCAAGAAGCATGCAGTGCGCCGCTCACACAAGTAAGGGAGATTATTTATTATTAAATAACTCCAGACGGTGTCAATTACTACGATGTGACGAAGTAAAATCAATTAGCACATTTTCGCGGTAGATATGTTAACTTTCCTGTTTCGTATAATTACCTTACTGTCGTTACTTGGTATAGGTACGATATCTCAGAAGACATAAGAGCCTATGTGCAAAGCATCGGGTTTTATCATAAACGATTAAATAATTGTTTTAATATATCGACGTCATGTGTATAGCTCCTAAGCAATGCCGAGTCAGCAACATTTTTAGAAAGGCTAATAGGTTAACAAATGAAACCAACCCATTTAGGAAGCTTTCCCTCAAGGCCAAACAGGCGCGCACCCGTCTCCAGCGCAAGATCAGCCGCAACAAGAAGCGCAACACTATCCGCCGCCAGCGTCAACAGCGCCGCGTGCAGCGCAAGCGCAAGGCCCATGTTGCCAAGCATAAGCGCAACCTTCGCCGCGCTAACCGCCGTGTTGTCAAGGTTGGTTGAATCGAATTAACATTTTCTTTTTGTTAAAGGGTCAGGGGCTACTTCACAATCATTAGTTTGTTCTTATTTTTATCAAGTGCAAACCGTATGGTGGCTGTTATAGTAGTTACGATAAACAGCATTCTTATAGCTAATAGCAAGCAGTAAAAATACGGCAAACTATACTTTATTTCCCTTATCCACTCAGTACCACTACAGAACCAATCATACGATTTGAATACTGTATTAAATCACTCTTGAACAAGAAGACCAGAATCGTAAAGATTTATTGAATTTTATTATTTTCAGAAGAGACGCAGTCTGCAGAAGCGTCGTCAGTTGAACCGCAAGCGCCGCGCACAGAAGGCCCGCCGTCTCCGCACTATCAAGAACCGCCGCTTTGCCCAACGCCGGGCCGCCAACAAGGCCAAGGCCGCCAAGCGCGCCGCCAAGCGCGCCGCCAAGCCCGCCGCCAAGCCCGCCGCAACCAAACCATAAACGCATGTGCCGCAAGGTCGCCGTGTCACGCCTCTAATTTATTCGCACTATACAATGGTTATTGTGTGATTGTTTGTATATAAAGTCTTTAATTTATTTGTGTGTTTGGAATAGAATTGTTGAAGACAGAAATACACAAAAGCATTCAAACATGTATTTTTACATAATTTTTTGAAAAAAAAAAAGGTTCATCCGACTATGAAAAAGAAAAGAAAATGTATAACAGAATTAATATGCATACATGCAATTTTCACTAACGTAAGTAACGTTTTATTTGATGCAAAATACCTTTATTTGGATTATCTTATAATGTTAGGTAGCTAACAATAAGGGACAGAGTTTGTGTAGAGCATGCATCGTCAATGTGCATCCTCAAACAAACAAAAAAACTGTTTATAGATCAGATATGTTGCGGCACATTCCAGAACGCATGCAATTTCATTTATTTATTTGATTTTCAGTTTTTTCCCTTTCTTTGGCAATCTGGTATCCTTAGAAAAAATCGCTTTGGAAAAACAAATGAGATCAAGAAAAAATCAGAAAAAATAATGGCAACAGCGCAAAAGACAACGCTCATAATCTGACAAAGTTCAGTTCCTTGAGCTAGTTAGATGCAAGAAGCAAACGTAGGTTTAAGTTTCGATATTTTTCTATTTTCTAGAAAAGTTACGCTGGATGAGTTATTCTGAAGTGAGTTACGCGGACACTGTGAACACCGCAATAGATAGTGTCTTATTATATAAAGGAGAAATTTTTTTTGACCTCATGTCGGAAACGAAATCCATAATACGTTTCAAGGATTTGGTATAAGCAGTCCAACTTTTCGCAACTCCAAAATAAGCAAAATGAGTCGCAGATTATAGGCAATACGTTTCAGACGTTTGCCCATTTTTGTGAGGCTTTGAAGTATTGGAAAGTCGCCTCACGCGGCGATAGCCGTCTGGTCAGAAATAATTCTAATTCTAATATTTTACGCTACATGAGCGTGCTCCTTTCTTCTTTCTACAAGAGTGGTTGAAGCGGAATACCGGCCGGTTTTTGAAACACCGCGTACACCAGTATTCTTCTCTGGACCTCAGGCGCGCAGCGCGGAAATGCGTAGCCGCGTCCGCGGGAAAAGATTGCAAATTTGCATTGAAAAATTCGAGAGACAGAGAAACCTCTTTTCTGCGTCTCCGCCTTTCCCAGGTTAAAAAGCCATATCTTTTGCGCGGACGCGGTTACGCATTTGCGCGCTGCGCGCCTGAGAACGTAGTTATGCAGCTTATGCAAAGGAACACAAATTAGAATAAAATATCGAGCTAATTCGAGCAACTTTGCATAAATACGTAATAATTCGGCTGTCCACGAACCATGCGTTTCAAAAACCGGCCGGTATTTCGCTTTAATACATTTCTTAAAAGTTAGTTTTTGACTTGTTTCGTAGATATTCTGAGCGTTATACTAATTTGTCATGGAATAAATGCGTTTTCATTTCTCTTCAACCGTCTATGTCCGTAGTTTGCCCAAGCCCAAGAACATCAAAGTTCTATGGAACGTTCTGGAAACCGTTCCAATTTTTCCTTTCTCTCGTTAGCTTTCACTTCAAATACAAAAAGGCGCCTTTTCACTGCTAGATCCTTGAAAGCCAGCCCGCGTGCCTTTTGGAGTGCCATGCCTTCGCATGCACTTTGCACTTCTTTGCTACATCAAAGAACAATGCTAGAGGCTGCGTTTTTCAAAGTCTACGGCAACTATCTGGATTTATTTTGTGACTGGGCAAAGTGTATATATGCCACAGTGAGGCGGCAAATAACGTAGAATACAATGAAGATTTCGACTCAATATTCACCACTTTTATTACTAATTGTTATATTTGTTCAAGTAACGTTCGCGGCTGCACTGGAGACTTCTGAGCAAGAGGTAGAATTTAGTTAGTAGCGCATTACAACTTACTTCTGACCCAAAATACAGCTTTCGGTTGGCGTTTTTCTCTACCGACTACGGTATCTCACTAAAATCTCTCGATTTTCGCAAAATGACTTTCCATTTCTGAGCGAAATGCACTGCGGTTTTACAATCATAGTAACTAGCTATCCGCTCAACTTTATGTCTAAATTTAAATTAAGAAAATTCCATTACCTATGTACTCATTTTTTCGTCGTGAATAATTCCTTCTACTTCTAGAATTCCGCAGTACAAGGGCAACGGGTTTCTGTGAGCTCCGCCTCTGATGATGTAAAACCCCGAACAGAGGTTTGTGTTTAGTTTTCATCCTCAGAATTGCAAACAGTTAAAATATATATGAAATATTAAATATTTATTTATTAGATATTAAAAAAAACTGAAAATCCTGATTTATCTAGAAATCTCTATACACACTGTAAATGGATTCATTCGTTTCCGTCATTGCCTCTGGGTTGTACCTTCTTGTAATTGCGCATACATAAAGCTTCTTTAGCCAATAACCGTGCTCGAGAATAATGATGTTGCTGCACCTCACAGAATTTCAACTAAAAGTCGATTTCGAGCAAGGACGATAAAAATAAAGAAGCTACGCAGCAAGAAAGCACGTCAGCAGCGCATCAAAAAGCAACAGCAAATTAAGGTATAAAATTTCTAATGTCAGTGCTAATTATGGTCGCATCAGGATAATAACCATGAATAATTGTACTATTTTATGAGCTAATGACGCAATTATGAAAACATAAAGCATAATATACAAATATACTTGTGAGAAATATTAACAAATTTAAATAAGAAACATCTTCAGAAACGCCGCGCTCTCAGAAGACGACAATTAGCAAAGAGGAAAATTGACGCAAGAAAACGAATTGCCAAAAAGGTACGGTATATATAACACACTGGTTACAAACGATACTTTGCCGCAAAGAGAGTCCTTTCTGTTCGCGATAAGAGAGGTCTTTCCGGAATGAGGTGGGCCATTTCCGTCAATTGCCGGAAAACCGTGTATAGTCTTATCGCGAGGCCAAGCTCCATTCCGCATCCGCACTGTGCCCCTCCGGCACATATGGGCACGGAAATTGGGTATGATGCACGACAATGTAGCTATGCTGGATAAGTTTCCAACAAAACCTAGCTATATTTGTGCCGATCTAAATTTCAAAAAAAAACTTTAATATCTTTCATTATTTACAAAATGACCCTTTAGAAGGCCGCACAAAGTCGTCGTCAAAATATCAGAAAACGCCTGGCGCACCATAAAAAACGAAGCACCCTCAAGGCCCACAAGGTTAGCAAGCATGCATCAGTTTTCTATAAAATAATCAAAATCGGTTATTGTGACATTTCTTCAATGGAGAAAGTTTCATTATACACTCAGTGTGATAAAGAGTGTTAGTCACCGAACTATGCCAGCAACTAGAACATCTCTGGACACCTCCCACACTGACGTAGTGACCCTACGACACTCTCTCACCACAGTTCCCATCGCCATAGTGACACTCCTCCCCATCTCCCTTACCCAGTGATTGGTTGGTGAATTTCCAAATTTATCCCACAATTTCAGAAGCGAGCCGCTATTCAAAAACAGACTCGTGAAGCAAAGACGGTATGTTTTCAAAGTTAATCTCCTATTGTTAGCAAACTCTGAATTGTATGAGTCGGCTAGTTTTCTTCACAGGACCCTTGTTAGTTGAAATACAAAGAGGAACGGCATGTGGTTTGTGAAGCTGGTGATGCTCAAATGGATTGATGTGTACTGTATACAAATGAAGTGTCAATTCGTGCCTTTCTGGCACAGTATCCTATGTTAGTGCGATAGCGCTAACATAGTTTGGGTTCAATCCGAGAGCCCTTTTTCCCAGTTTTCAGTTTTCACCCTTTCAATTTTTGTATTCATTTCTATTCGTTCTACTAAATGTGTATATTTTCAGAAGCGAACTACAAAGAAACCGAAGAAAGCCGTCCCGCAGCCGCCAAAACTCTTCAACCCATTCAAAAAGCTATTTGGATAATCGGAACATATAATTTAACTTACTTGTGCTTGTTTATTTACAACCTACCAATAAATGGTGCTAGTTTGGTGGAAACTTTTTTTACTGAAAAGAGACAGCGGAAGTAATTTAAGTGCAACAATTTTCATCAAAAGATTTATTAATTAATTTGCCTTTAGTCAGTTGTGATGGATTTAGCCCTTCTTCTTCTTGCGTCCCTGCAATAAATGTTATGTAACTTAAAAATGTAATAATTATAAAGTTCGCGCAATCGCCGTACAAAACGGAATCCGCCATCCCCCTTCTCGGGTGCGCGGGTGAAGCGCCAGGGATGGGCGGAATGCGTCATTGACATGCCAAAGTTGCGTCAAATTAGTGCAATTCTCACGTGTGGCACACACACGCGCTTATGCACCGCAAAGTAAGCGGCAGGTGCGCCAAATGAAATTGCACCCCCTTTCGCGCATCCCTGGCGCACCACCCGCGCGGGGACTGTGTGATTTCATCAATGCATGTACTGACGTCTTCTCCTTCTTGTTTGACCACGGCGCCCCAGTCACTGGGAGTGTCTTCCAGGGTGTCCATACCCTTAGCAGCCTTCGGAGCAGCCACCTTTTTCTTCTTGTCTTCTTCTTTCTTCTCTTTGTCCTGGAATAAAATTGTCGATTGCTTATACTAGTTAAACTCAATATCACGAAAAATCAGGATCTTTCATGTCATTAGTAAACGACATCACTAACAAACTGTTAATGGTTAGGTATAGCTAACCAACTGCTGACTTTACGTGGCATTAGCAAAATCGCTAATAAACCGCTGACCGCTAACAAATTGCTGACCGCTAACCAACCGCTGATCGCTAACAATTCGCCCACCTGCTTGACAACGGGTCCCCAATCACTGGGTGTATCTTCCAGAGTGTCCATTCCCTTCCGTGGACCATCTTTTTTCTTTGGTTTTGGTGGCTCTGGTGTTGGTGCATTTTCTTTATCTTGTGATGAATTGTTGTTGTCGTCTGAAATAATAATAATAACGGTTTATTGGTTAACAATCAATACAAAAGAGAACGTCAACCAAAGGGAACCGAAAGGATAATCTCACTAAAATAAGTTAGGATATAGAGAGAGAAGGCTTTCAACAACTACTATGTTCCACAACACATGAGCCTCAAACTACAAGAAATTACCCTTATCCTTGGCCTTCTTCTCCTTTGTGGGTTGTGTGTCACAGGTGCCCGATTTCTTGTTATTACCCTTCTTTTTCTGTTTCTTGTCGAACTGAAAAGAAATTCGAATGTGCTTCAGTTTTGGATGTTTATATGGTTTATGGATTGTGATTTCAGTCTTGTGGTGGGCATATGCTTCAGGAAAGACCCTGGCGCATGGTGCGCAACATGCTTCGTACTTTGGAGTCTACATAGGTGAACCCGCGCGACAAAAGTAGGTCTGTCACAATCCAGTGGGACGCACACAATTGGCCCACATTTGAGCGAGCTGCCACATATGTGCGCACTTTTTTGTAGCCGCTCATCTGTCATTTCTTTGGGGCGCACAATGTTTTACATTTAAAATAAATAAACGAACATCTTGTTTAACAACGGGTCCCCATTCGCTGGGAGTGTCTGCCAACGTGTCCATCCCGTTTCCTTGATTGCCGCCTTTACTTTTCTTCTTTGGTGAAGGTTTCGGGGTCTCTGGTTCGGGTTTTTCTGGCTTTTCGCCTTCTTCTAAATAAATGACAGTAAAGTGATATAACACGTCGTATCCGAAGTATTCTGAACAGTATTATGTGCCTTTCCACCGGAGAATGGAGCTTATTTCGCACAAAATACAAGAAAGCAGGTATCCAGTGCGAATGTCGACGTTGTCAAGTGGTCAACTTCATGTTTCTTCCACCTTTTTTAATTCTACCTGTCTATGTCTACCTATCTCTCCCCCTCTCTCTCGCTTGTTTCATGGTTGAGCACGATGTTTGGAAACTAAATCCTCCTCACCCTTCTCCTCCTTCTTTTCCTCCTCTTTCTCTTTATCCTTCTCCTCCTTCTCCTTGTCGCCCTTATCGTCTGCGTCTCCCTCTTTCTCCACTTTCGACTCTTTCTGTTGTTCGGATTCTTTTTGTGTTGTTTCATCCTTGGTCCCTTTCGTTTTCTCTTTCTTCTTCTTTTTATTTGCGGCCGGTGAATTACTGGAAATATTTTATTTTACATTCTTCTCTCTCTATCCTCGGTGGAATCGGAGCGGTGAATATGGCCTCTGATATGTACCATCAGGCTTCTGAATCTATCGTCTACTGTACCGATGCCCCATTTTAGCTCTAGCACTTCAATATCGTGAGACTCATGAGACTGAAATATGCTTTCGTGAGTGAAGCAAGAAGGTAAAACTTGAAATACAAGACATACGAATCGCTGGATTTCTTCTTCCGATTATCAGTCGCTTTTGAAACCGAACTCTCCATGTCCTGAATAGAGAGCAAAAGTAGATTTAATGAGTTACAGCTGATGTTGGTCTATGGTCTGTATCAAACAAAAATATAGTTTGTTGAGGGAGTTAAGGGGTCAGGCCCACTTCAGGTAACCCCTATTTTTGATCACTTCATCTGACTCTCCGTGTCAAATATAGTAGGATGCAATTTTTTCCTATTTTCATGTGCAACACTCACGCAGTAACGAGCAATTTACCATAGTCAGGCATACCGATACAATCTATCGCAGTTGTCCCAAGTTCACTTTTCCGTTTTCGAGCAGTTTTACATTAGGTGTATGCAAAAACGCTGGAGGTGTATGTAAATTTCCTACTGTAGATAAAATTCTACAATGCGAAACTGCGGTAACATGGATGATAGTTTCGCATACGAAAGTGCGTGGAAGCATAACATAAATACTCTGTGAAGTGATCGGGTTACCTGAAGTGAGCCTCCTCCTTTAAGCTATTCTATGTGAAACCCTGGGTTTGATATACCACTATAACCTACGCTGTCATCGTCTTTCACCTTTTTCCTGCGTGCTTTCTTGTCTTGTTTTGCATCCGCACATTGTGCTAAATATTTCCTTCTTATATACTTATCAAAGGAAATGCACATCACCCAAAGATACCTACGATAGTATCTAAATACATGCACATGCATCCACAGGTGTGTGCCTCAGGTTCGCGAGCAAATCTGTTCCGCGTTACTTATGCACGCGGACTAGTGGCGCACCTGTGGCACCCGGCTTATCGTTTAGTCGAAGTCGATGTCATTGCCTCTATGATACCTTATACCTTACCATTAATAGTAATAATTGCCAAAAACGCGCACCTGATGTGAAAACAAGAACCAGCGTAACGATAAATATATTTAACACATGTGTAACAGACGCAAGTGGAAAGTATTCTTCAGTCATCATGATTGCATCTAATGCAACATAGAAAACATTCTAAATATTGGGTACTGTAAATAGTTCACTGAGAGCCGATGAGTTGCGCGCCGCACCATTTCGG
The DNA here is from genome assembly GCA_036852015.1 of Pelodera strongyloides. NCBI lineage: Eukaryota > Metazoa > Nematoda > Chromadorea > Rhabditida > Rhabditidae > Pelodera > Pelodera strongyloides. The sequence goes on from JAANDG010000226.1 coordinate 105,339, forward strand.
GAAACAAAATGCGCGCCGCAAAGGAATGGGAAACAAAATGCGCGCGGAATAGAAATGGCGCGCAAAGTGTTTCCCGAAAAGGTGCGGAAAAGGTGCGGAAATGGTGCGGCGCGCAACTTGCGCCCCGCACCATTTCCGCACCTTTTCGGCAACGTTTTTGAAAGCGCTCGGAGGATCTGCCGTAAGTGCAGTTGTTGTACTAATATTTTTCCGCAAGCACAGGTCTCACATGTGTTGTGTAGCCGAGTGGTCTAAGGCGCTGTTCAGAGAAAGTATCTAACAAGAGTGTAGGGTTCGAATCCAACACGCTGCTTTCTTTTTGCAGTTGCTACTTATCCCGCACCGTTTCCGCACCTTTTCGGCAACGGTTTGGGGGTGTTTCCCGCAACAGTTTGGGGGTGTTTCCCGCACCAAAACGGCAACCAGAGTCGGTTAAAAAACTTTTGCGGCGCGCATCAAATTCTTTTGCGGGAAACACCCCCAAACTGTTGCCGCGCGCAACTCTTGAGTTTCGTTGTTCTGAAATCATGAATTCTACGGAAAACAAGTAGACCATAAAGTTTGCTGTTTCAATACAATAACTATGCAAGCGTGCACCACAGTAATCAAAACAGGAATACTATAACAAATTACCATAAAGTTCAGAGTCAGGTTCTTGGAATGAGTGCAGAAAAAGGTACGTAAATGTCCGACAACGAGTTTATCCCTTATTTATACCGGTATCAATATTCTAATATTTGTCCTTCTTTATAGAATATGTATGTTTCACTACTTTTATAGAATATGTATGTTTCAGCAATTTTTTCCTCTATGAAGCCCACAGGCAAAAGAATAACCGCTTTGTAGTGATTTCCAGTTCGTTACGCGCTGTCTATATTACGAACTGTGTACTGTATTTGAAATCATTTGTCATGAATACGACCACACTCCAATCAATATTTTTAATTTTTATTTTGTGATTCTGATTTATATTTTTTCACGCGGCGATCGCGAAGAACAATTGTTTATATAATTTGCTTTCATATGTTTTGGTACATTTCCTTGCACTGTTTTCCTTGTAGACTGTGACTAGTTGTTTACTTTTTCTATGTAACTTAACCTCTGAGTTTCTTCATATTTTTTGAGTTTCCATGCAGCAATCTAAAAACATCACTGTCTCTTTTCCCTATTTCTATTTTGATTTTAAAAGTTTATTGAGTTGTCGATTTCTCTCTCGCTCGCTTGGAACTCTGCTCTTTCACTACACAATCAGTGATGCTATTCATTTTTTTCACGTTCATTTCTAGTTCGTCGGTTGAAATGATTATCTAACAGCCTCTTTTTTTTTCTTTTACTGATATAATCTCATAGTAATTCGACTTTTTTGTCATTATCGTTCAACATATCTTTTTTTTATTGCATAGTATTGTATCCGCCAATCCCCCTTATATGGATCATTAAATTACTTTGCCTTAGTTAACTAATTATGTTGTTTAGACGTGAGGCGGCAGCATCCGCCATGGTACAGGACGGGGGCAAATCGCCTATTCGCAGAACATTCGATGATGTAGTCGCTTTTTGCATGCCACTTGCTGAAAAACCTACTCCTATTCAGGTACTTTTGTACTATATTTAGTCCCTTAGCTTATGTGCTTTACTTTGTAGTAATTGTCCATCTATCAGATTGTGATTCACTTCGTAACAATGGGCTCGTTGAGCACGTTCAGTGCGGCCTTACATGGAATTTACGAATTGTTTTTTTTATTGCTAATGCTAATTGCTAACCATAATAATTATTTTTATTTGGTATGTAGTGATAACAATAATTAGGGGTTCGGGCCTTGACAGAAAGCTGCCAGATACGTTTATTCGATATCTTAGCACAATGTCTGCTCGTGCCATGCCTTACAACAACTTTTCTACGATTTCAGTTAATTGTTTCCGGAAGCCTGGGCATCGCCTCCGGTGTGCTGGCACAACCTCGTCCCTTAGTCTCCACCGGTATTTGTGGATGCTTTGTTGCAGCCTGCCTTTTGGATTCAACAGGATGTCTGCCAACTAAGAGCGTGGTATGCTTTCCTTTTGTGATTTTCAGTAGCTATCAGTTTCATGGCGAATTAGTAAGCTCACTCGTGTAGTGTAAGACACTCGTGTAGTGGGGTTTCCTAGCATCAACAGGCCAAACGGTCAAACACATAACACTCTTTTAAGTAATCTAATTAATCTAAACTTGCTGGCTTCTGAACCATGTACGCGTTTTGTTTGGCAGTCTGGGAATTGGGAATGCAAATATATTTGAATATTTGAATATTTATTATACTCATTAAAAAGAACGCAACGCCGTGAGAGACGATGAAATAGAAAAATTCAAAGTAGATAATATAGATACTTGGATATAATTTCCACCAACAGTATATAGTATAGATTGTAATTCGTTCAAGGGTTCAAGTATAAAATCATGCACCAACCACTGGCACCTATCTCCTCCGAATTGACTTTGTTCGACCATCCGCGGAATTTCAAATTTGTATATTTATATTGGTTGAAACATGTCCTTGCGACATGTTGTTATAATTTATAATTTTCACCACCACCACCACCACTTATTTTATTGTAAAAGCCCGCCTTCATTCACATGCGGGACTTGGGCCTTTAAAGGATCGCAGTCACTTCAATTTCGCCTTTTTACTTCAATTTTCAATAAATATAAAAAGATACCTAGAAAAATACCTTTCCAATGCCAATTTACGGAACATTTATCACAGGGAAACACATCGCTTGTGTTGAGTTTTGATTTTTGACAAAATGGGGTGTTTTCTAAATCGCAACGGGACTTGGCCGGTTGCCAATGATGACAATTCAAATAAAATCCGGGGAAGAGGGAAAGTGTCTGCTCTACTGTCTCAGTTGTCGTTGACATACTGTACCTTATCAGAACACAACCGAGGGGATTTCTTTCCCTGGGTTAAATTTTCAGTAAATTAACACCGGAATGGTATTTTTCTAGGTGCTTTTTCATGTTTATGGATAATTGAAGTAAAAAGGCGAATTTGAAGTGACTGCGATCCTTTAATGACCTTTTGATACATCATTTGCATTTACATTTTTCAGATAGACAAGGCGAAGGATAAGGCGCGACGAGCCCTGGACGACCTGAAGAACGTCGACAGTACCGTGAGTCAGAATAATCAGATTGTAGAGTTTCTCGATAGACATAAGTTTTGCTTAATTGGATTTGTGGGCGGATATTTCATTGGCAAGGTAATTTCTTAATCTGGTTGTGTGCTGTCTGTCTTAGAATACTCGTTTTGGATATAAACTTCAGTGTTTCAGTCCGTGTTTTACCCTACGCCCTACCTTATCTTATAACCTTATCCTAAGTTAGTCTAGGTTTCCTTCCTTGTTTATTGTTAGTGTTGATTGTTGAATGTTATAAAGAATTTTATCATCGCCTGCTTTATGTTTATCATAATAATGTATGGGATGAACAGCCGTTCCACCATCGGTTATTTACACATTCTTCGTATTTCATATAACCATGCTGTTATTTCTCATTCTCATTGATTTGTTGATTAGCCTAGTCAGATGTCAGATGTAGGTTGTTTGTGCGTTCTTTGTTCATTTATATCATAAGATAATCAATTTTTATTTAAAATGTATACTTGTTCATTTTAGGTTTCATCTTTAGCCTTAGCTTCAGCTAACAATGGATGTGTTGGGCCAGGATGGAAATCGCCTATACCGAGCACCAGGTATTTGTTGTTACTAAAATACTTTAGTTTTTTTCTATTTTTTTTGAGGGGGGGGGGGTGTCAAACCGGTTATATTTCATGTTTGACTGATGTGTGCAGGCATATTATAATGTGCAACTTGCTTTATGTTGGCATTGTTTTTTAACTTTGCGATGTTCAAAAGGTAAGTCCAATTGCCAATAGCCAATAGTGTTTCTAAGAGTGACATGTCTGATGTCTTCGTTAAAACAAATGTATAATGTAAAATGTATATTCGATTTAAGGTGTCATTAATACTATCCAAAAATGGACGTCGACTATGAATTCCGCCCTTAGGCGCCCGGATGAGGATACTAATTTGATAGACACGGACGCGGTTCGAGGTAGCTGGCTGGTTTCTGATTTTCATTTTCGATATTTTTGCATTACTATTTCCGCGTACAGAAATTGAGACGATTCGTGAATCGTGATCAGTTTTTTTTGTGGTGTGGTTTTCTGGTTTATGACTTTGTGTGACATTGCACAATCTATTTTGGATGTTCTTTTCTGCCGGAGTTTTCCTTTTTAGGGTATAAATTCGTGCGTAAATGGGGCTGGTTGGAGGTGCTTTCTTTAGCTTTGTGACAGACCGTTTTAATAAAACACCATGTTTCGGTCAAATATATCAATTTCGAATTGCCTCGGAGGTGGTCAAAACCAATCCGGAGGTGGTTCGTGTTCGTGCGTGTTGTCACGCACCAAGCTGTACCCCTGCTTTGTTTTGATTGTTCATCTTATTAACTAATTAATTAATTATGTTTAGGATGGGCAATTGATGAGAATATGCCCGTTGTTCAAACTGCGAGAGAAATAAAGGACAAAATTGTCGATACGGTGTGTTTTCCGGATTTCTCTGTTTTTCTTTTGTAGTCGTTCCATTTCATTTTCTTCGCGGCAAACTTTTCTAGTCGTTGTCGTGTCTTTCTTCTAAATATATAATTCCTTTGCCTGTGTCTGCGTTTTTGTTTTATTTTATTTATTATGTTTTATCTGTTATTTACAATAGATTGCGTGATGCGATGCGTTCACGTGTTTCTGTGTGCAATGTATTATTCATCCGTTCAACGTCATTGGCGTAGAATCAAAGGTGGTCTTCACAGAGACCCCCCTAGAGCAGACGTTAATATTTTATTTTCTCTTTGCATGTTTAGATTCAATGCGTGATCGAAGGTGCTGAAGAGTGCGTGACTTCTGCAGAAGTGCTGAAGTTGTCTGCAGAGGATCCCATAGAAGACGCTCTGAAGAGGGTACGATACCGGCCTTCTTTGAAAAGTAAGGTGTTATTTGTAGTTTGTACTTTGTGTATTGTGCTTTCTAGTTATCGTGGCGTGTGGTGTAGCGTCTGACTCTTTCGCTATGGTGGTATGTTCTTTTTAAAATTTTATATTTAGGGCGGGGGCGGGCATTTTGGTTTTAAAATTGTGTTTTCCTGTATTTATGTGACGTTAGGTATGACTGTATAAGCCGCGTTCGAGTTGGGAAAAGTTGGTGGAATTCCGGAATTTCCCCGTTCGAGATGGACGCGGAAACGTGCCAGGACAAGCAAAAATACCGTAGTGGAATCGTTGTGGGATTATATTTTTGACAACTGCAAGAGCCAAAAATGACGCTTGACCCCGACGGTTGGGGCTAAATAACGGAAAACATTTACGTTTCCGGTGTCCCATCTCGAACGGTGGAATTCCGGAATTCCACAACTTTTTCCCAACTCGAACGCGGCTATACTATTTGCAAAGGAATTTTCTAGTATATCATGTCTGCTGTCGTCTTTATTGCATTATGCGTCTTGTGGAACCTTAAATTTGGATTCGGATACTTTTTGGTCCTTTATTTGTATATTGCTTCTATTTTGTATTTCTGTTTCAATGCACTGTAGTGTTCAGGGTTCCATGTCTATAAGAATTGGCTGAAAGAATTCGATGAAATTGGTGCACCAGAAAATGATGGTATGTTAGGTTGTGAGTTGCCAGTGATTTTTGATTTTATATCTTTATCAAATAGAAGCCCCTAGCCCCTTACTTAAATATATAATATAACATTTGGATTGAAACATTAATACGTAGGCCATGTAATGGGCCTAAATTTTGTCTTGACCTTGGAATATCTTCTTGTAGAGGGTAACATCTTTGAATTGTTGTAGTTCTGAGTGAATTTGAAATTCATTGGGCCTCGGGTGTTTATGTTGCTATAATTTGTTTTCATTTGCATTATAAATTATAGAACTCCCGGCCGGACTGCTAACCGAACTGAAGGATTTGTTTCAAGAAAGTGAAGCAACTCTAACCAAGGAAGTGGAATTGCTTGAAGAGTTGGTTAGTTGATCGGTTTGTAATATTACACTATTTAAGCAAAATTCGGGCTCTATTTTGTTAATAATAATTTTATTACTGTGTACATTTGCATGTGGCAGCGCTTTGTAAGCTGACTATTGACATATTTATGACCATCCCGTGTGTTTAGCTTGAATGTTATATCGATATGTTTCACACCTGCCATAATAAGCGTCAAGATGTTTTCGTTTGTTACTTCTCCGTACCTTGATCCCGAGCTTTTTCCGAGAAACTTTGCATTTTCGAGCTTTTTCCGGGCCGTGCTCGGAAACAAAGATCATAGTTTGTCTGCATTTTTAACTGGAACACACATACCTTCGCGACATCAGCGCTTATTGTAAACACGTTTAAAACTATATTTCTTAACTCCATTATGAAATCCAGCGCGTAATAGTCCGTTTTGCTTCGTAGCCAGAAAATAATGCATCAATACATTCAAATAAGATCCCTGTATTTGGAATAGCCTGGAGATATTTGTATGAGTCAATCCGTAGGTGGTTCGTGCATGATTTTAGTTGGCTGCGTCAACTTCTCGTTGACTATCGTGTTCAAACCCCACAATATTATCATGCTTTTTGATATGAGCCGTTTTCTTTTTTTTCCTCGAATACGCATTTCGAATTATGCGTGTTTTGTTTCAGGGCTGTGACCTGCCGTTAGATAACAACACGTCTGTCAATTCTACCACCGCAAAGAGTCAGCCAGCTTGCCCGGCTCCGGTATTCGACTATACTCCCTATGTGTCACTATTGAATACTCAGGTTTGTCGATGTTATAGAAAAATTTTCTGCACTTTTGTAGACACGGAGAGATGTAAGTGAGTGTGCACACTTTTGAGGAATTAGTAAGTCCTTCTTTATGTGAATGTGTGAAGTTTTTTTAAGCGAAATACCGGCCGGTTATTGAAATACATCGAATACTCCAGCACTCTTATGCAGCCGAATAAATTAGAATAAAAAATCGAGCTAAATTCGAGCAACTTTGCATAAATCACGCAAGATTCAGCTGTTTTCATTTCAAAAAATAACACTCAAGATTGTCTAACTGGAAAATAGAAAAATTGCTTGCATGATGCCGTTGTTGCCACATTCTCATGCGAAATGATTGGTAGCTATTGCTATATTCTTTTGTACTATTAATTAGACGTCACTACCATATTTCATACCTTAATTAATAAGTAATGGCTTATTTGGGTTTCAGAGTACGGGCGACATTCTGGACGCCGAGATGTTTGCCAAGTAGGTTGAATTAGTAAATTTAGATCGTGTTGATTAGAACATTATTCTTAACTAATTAACGACTGAGAATGTACTGTGCTTGTCTTGTACAAAGTAGGAAAGATAACGTCTAAAGAATCAGAGCAGAAATTCTCGTTCAGTTTCGCTTTTCGTGACGTAATTATGGATGCAACCTTACGAAATTTTTTTATTGAACAAATTCTTGAAACGGGTTACGTGGTAATATTCTTCTTTTGTTCACAGTTTCCCTTTGTTTAAAACGTATACTTATTATTTTTTTGTGTTTTTCTTATAGAAAACCAAATAAGGGAGCACCAGGCCGAGGCCGAGGAAGGGGTAGGGGAAGAGGAACAAAGCGGACGTTGTCAGTTGAAAATCCACACAAATTGGGTGAACAAACGGAGAATACTGCAGCGCCAACTCCAGCGAAAAGGGGTTAGTGACGAGATCGGGTTGCTTTATTAATTACTCGAGTCTTTTTTCAATACTGACTCCTTTGAAACTAAGTGTTTTGATTTATGTGCTATTTGTTTGCAGGTTATTATGGGTGTGTCAAATCTAAAGTTCGAAAATTAAAATGTATCGCAGTATCGCTTATGGTGCATAGCCACGTCCCATAGCGCTTTGGAAAGCATAGCGCTTTCTTATTCTTCGGATTTATGGGGAGCACAGTAGGGAAAGAATAACATTGCTTGCGTTATATCCTTCGTTAGATGCATATGTGTTTTAGTTTTATTTAAATAAAATTAATAAACATAATCGCCTTTAGGATGGGGTCGTGGACGTGGGCGTGGAGGACTGTCGCGTGGTGGTCAGGGCAGTTCAATCGTAACTGGTAATGTTGGACGGGTTACCGCGGAAGATGCGCCAGAGGAGAGCGAACCGAGCGCGAAGACTTCATCGAGTGGGCGTGGTACCGGTACCGGAAGGGGCAGAGGGAGGGGTCGAGGAGGAACGTCCGTGCAAAAGGTATGCATTCATAGTTTATTTGTACGTCTGCGTAGTGCGTTGTTGTGTGTAATAAAGTATTACGTTATGGGACCGAGTGAAAAACGGGACCACCTACCTATAGTTCGGTTACGATGGTATCTGAATCTAAACTGCTGATTACCTTATGGGCCGAACCGTAGCCTTACCTTTTTAATGAAAATTTTCCACTTTCTTTGAGTCTTCTTGTTGATTGTGTCATTATGTGCTTGTGTTTTGCTGTGTGACACATCGCACAAAAAGTGTTATATGTACCATTTCACTGATAACTGGTTGCTCGAGCGAGGCTCCATTTGCAATCAGTAAGAGGGAAGAAGTGGTGATTATAAATGTTTAGGTTGATGCACTCAAACCAAAATTTTCCGTGGCAAACTTTATCAAAAATCCAAGAAAGCCACGAACGGCCGCAAAGAAAACTGTCACGGAAGTTCCTGACAAGAAGGTTTGTATTTTTTTTTATTAAAAGTTTCTTTCCTGTCATTTGTGAAGGAATTCGTAAATAGTCATTAATTTCAACCTAAATGCGGCGGAGTAGATAGTAGAGTGTTTCGCATTTTGTGTATATGTGTGTGTTTCGTTACGTTGGTGCTAGTATTCAGCTTTATTTAGGTGCTCTGTCTGTTGTGTATACTTATGCTACAAGCTAGTAGAGTTTAGTTGTATTGTTTGATAGACATCTAATGATTTAAACTTTGAAATTAACTCCTTGATGTTTGTAAATGCGTGCTTTAGAAGCCAACTTCCAAAACTCCGGCAAAGCGTGGCCGCAGCAAGCAGAAGAAGAATAAGGTAAGGTTTTGTGATATGATTTTTTTTTGTTTTCACTGTTGTTTGTAGGGCTGGAAGCTCCGGAAGTGGTTCATTTGTGATTTTGCTCTGCTTTATGCGCACGTACATACCTACACTTACGCTACGCACTTATATATTGAGTGATTAAGTTAAATGTTAATCAATTTACAGCTGGATAGCGAGGTTCGACATATTACGCGAGCTGTTATGGCCAGAATGTAGATCATGATTCTCTTTGGTTTTTGAGATAGAGATTGCAATATTTTCATGATCCATATGTCCGTTGCATTTAATTTAGTTAGTATAATTTACTTGTGAGTTATGCAGTGGGAGTTGTTATTTGTCCTTTAGTCCTTTAGTGATTTGTTAAATACACCTTAGGTTTTAGACTTAAGTTAGGGCTCAGGGCGTAGTGTGTTGTGTGATGGATTCGAAGTGCCGTGAAGTTTCTTGATTACTATTCGAAGTTACTATATCATACATACTACCTGATTGTCAGTAACCTCATCGTTGCATTGATTGCTCGCGTGATTTTGGTGATGTTCGTCGCATGTTAGATTATTTTTTGATTAAATATGCCCCGTTTAGTATTTCAATATTTTCTACCCTATACTCTTTGGTGCATTTTTTATTATATACCCTAATACGGCTAACATCAAGCTTATTCATGGCATCAGAACATCAGGTGTAATGCGGGTTCTTGTGAGTAGATTTCCTTGTTTTAGTTTGTTTCATGTAGACTATTAGCTTATTTGGTGTTTTTGTCTATATTATTTCTGGGTACGTTATCTGTGCAGTTTGTTATTATTGGTTAGCTTTGTTGTTGTTATTGCCTATACACATGTTTGATTTGATGTCTTGTTAATGTATTACACTTAGGCCCTGTGAATAGATGTTATTCCTTTCTTGTTGATATTTTGTTATGCTTCAGGTGTTGAGTAAAGGTTTTAGAGAAGCATGTCTCTTTTGATCCTATAGTATCAGTGAGTGGGCTGTGTGATTCATGTATTTTCTTTGTTTTATTGTTTTTTTTTAATTATCTGTTACTGAAGCGGCATACGGTATTACAATTAGCGCATAATTACTTAAAGCGAAATGCTACCCTCTTTGGAAAATTTGCATATAATAAGCAAATCCTATGTATCCTGTTCTTATTTTATACTATTGCCGTGGACGATCGTACAAAATTAGCATAGGATACAGATTTGCTTCTCATGCAAATTTTTCAAAGGGGCTAGCATTTCGCTTTAAAGGGAGAGGCCCATGAGAAAAAAGTTTTCCTCAATTTATTTTTAAAGAATGTCCGGAATTTCAGAATTATTACCGTGAAAACCGCATTGCTTGAAGCCTAGGACTCACAGAGTTATTCCCCGGCAAAGAGTTCGGCCAGGTACCGTAGTCAGAATCATTTTCTCGCTTTTAGGGCATTCTTGTATTGCAAACGCCTCTTTATAGTGGTAGGAATGATCTTTATTCGTTTGACCATTCTTATATAGAGAAAGAATGCAAATGAACGCATATAAACCGTAAAAATGAATTTTGACGTTGCTGACTACGGTACCTAGCCGAACTGTTTGCCGGGGAATAACTCTGCGAGTTTGAGGCTTCACGCAATGCGGTTTTCACAGTAATATTTCTGAAATTCCGGACATTCTTTACAAATAGAGGAAAACTTTATTCTCATGGGCCTCTCTAAGCCCTGAGAACTCTGCGGCATACGCTGTAGCAAGGTGGTATTGAGGATAACGTTGTAATGTGAAACACGTTTCTAATTTTTATGGTTTATTAAAAATTTGCGGAATTTGCTACATTATTATGCGTAACTAGGCAGTTTAGTTTTGAATTTGAGGGTGAATTGGATCTTTTATAAACACCCTTTTAAGGGGCGACTCTTTCGTAGCGGATGAAAGTGTGCTCTTGCATTCCGTGTGTTAACGTCTCCATATGAAGTCGGGCTTGAAGTGTGTTACGATCGAGAAGTGTCCATTCGCGAACCAGCTGCAATATTTGAGGTACGGTGGGTTTCTTGGATTATAATTACGGTAGTTATTCACAATATGGGTACGGTAGTTTTTGTGATTGGTTTATGGATACTGTAGTCGAAATCGAGTATTACGGTAATTTATATTCGCAGCAGATGTACGGTACTTTTTTGATTGGGTTCTACATACGGTATTTTTATAACCAGGCATATGACTGCATCAAAACATACCTTAGCCCCTTATTTCAATCCAAATGAATCGAATACTTACGTCGTGCACTGGTAAATCTCTGGAGAATGAGATTCTGCCGATATCTTTCAATTTAAATTTTATGTACGTATTGGAAATTGGTCCCTCTTCGACGGTGACGAAACCTGTAGACAGTAATACGTCCTGTTATATAATTAACTAGACCCTTTCATCAATTGCATATACACCATAGGGACTTTATTTTTCTCACCATTACCGTTTAGCCTTTGTATAACTCGTTTTCCACTTATATATTAATTATTAATTATAACATATCATTTTCACATACTAAGAGCTAATTGTAAGAGCCATTCGCTCACGGTTAACTCATTTGCGCTTATTAGCTTACTAACAAGGGAACTGCCTAGGTTCATATCTGAATTAAGAAAAGTTGTAATGCAAAAGTTGTAGAGAATTAAATTCTATTAAAGATGGCGCATTCAAAACGTGCCAGGCGTAATTATCGAGCAATTACGCATAACCGTTCCTTATGGGAGCCTCAGTGATATATGATTTCGGTTACCACTTAGCATAATGGATAGCGATTCTGACTGATAAGAGGAAGGTCAAGTGTTCGATTCCTCTCTGCGGAAGCTATTTTTGCGTTTTTGCTTGGGTATTTTTTTTTACAATTTAGAGCTTAAATAATTGTTTCAAAACAAATTACTGTGTGTTTAAACAACTTTGCTTGTGTCGATAACACATTTATGCACTATTCAAGTAAAAAAATCGGGATTTGATTTTTCCATTTTTTTCATGAAATCATTGATGGTACCCATGGGTGCAAATATCGTCGAAAATTAAATGATGAAAACAACAGCAAAATGAATGTGAAGCATAACTTTCATAGTTTCCGAATTCCAGAAGGTTGAATATTTTTATTACGAATGACTATGACTTACTGGTGTTTCTGTTTAAAGTTTCTGATGATTATAAGGTCCTTGGAGTTCTGATATATTTATTCATAACTCTTTATCCATGAAAGAAACGATCTACCAATTAATTAACTCATTTATTTATTAAATATTCACATTCATTTTGTTGTTGTTTTCATCATTTAATTTTCGACGATATTTTCACCCATGGGTACCATCAATGATTTCATGAAAAAAATGGAAAAATCAAATCCCGATTTTTTTACTTGAATAGTGCATAAATGTGTTATCGACACAAGCAAAGTTGTTTAAACACACAGTAATTTGTTTTGAAACAATTATTTAAGCTCTAAATTGTAAAAAAAAATACCCAAGCAAAAACGCAAAAATAGCTTCCGCAGAGAGGAATCGAACACTTGACCTTCCTCTTATCAGTCAGAATCGCTATCCATTAAGTGGTAACCGAAATCATATATCACTGAGGCTCCCATAAGGAACGGTTATGCGTAATTGCTCGATAATTACGCCTGGCACGTTTTGAATGCGCCATCTTTAATAGAATTTAATTCTCTACAACTTTTGCATTACAACTTTTCTTAATTCAGATATGAACCTAGACAGTTCCCTTGTAAGGATGAAGCATTCCATCAAGGTCTGGTCTTCGACTACGGTAGGCAGGATGTGATTTTCTGTGCATTTTTGTACCGTTTATTCATCGTAGAATCTACAGTTGATACCGAAGCTAGCTAGGGTTTAGAACTATCGCTATTTTAAGATGTTTAATAGTTTTCCTACCGTTATTCATCACTGTTGTCAACGCGACTTCTCGGGTATTGGGTCGAACGGCCAAATATCCATATTCTGAGTGTAATTCGTCTCTGTCGTTTATTGACCAAGCGAATGCACTGAATTTTATTATTATGAACTGCTCCGAGCATAGTTTATTTAATACTAATGTTTATTTGTTGAATGCTAGCTCAGGCAATAGCCACCCTAAGATTTTGTGTGGCAAGAACATCTTACTAACAAAGGATCATGTATATAGTCTAGAAAAACGTGGAAAAATATACTGTAATTAGTTTACGTTTGTCCCAGTAAATGTGTCGTGCTGTCTATTCTTAGCAAAATGTAGTACAGAAATTAGGTATATGTCCATAGTTTAGTAATTGAATCAGTAACATAGTTTAGTAATTGAATATATGGAAATAAATGAACAAAAGTGTGATATTATAATAAGAGAGCAAACTAATGTATAGGCACGATATTGAAAGAAAGAGTGATCTGAAAGATATAGAAAGATAACTTACGTATAGTTCAATGCTCTGACCGCCTCCATCTTGTCATCAGGTACGGAGAATTCGATCTCTTCACCGTATGTAAATTTGGGGATTGTTGGGAAAATTGCCTAAATAAGGAGAGATTGCACGAATGAGAAACTAATAACAACATATAATGAAGAATGAAAAGAGCTAGGCGCCTAGCACCTATCGGAAAACACCGTGAAAACCGTGAAACTTCCAAATTTTTGAATTTCTGTATGAACACATTTTCCACGGCCCAAAACCCCAATGTTTCATTTATGCGCTAAATTTAGGAATTCACTATGTTGCATACTAGCTGCTGGATTAATTCCACATGTAATAAATCCGTTGGTTTAACGTATATACTAATTTTGGTTAGAATTTCAAGCGCCCAGCAACGCTTACTCACCCTCTGACGCCCTTATTGTTGTCCTTCCTTAAGCACGCGTAGTAAAGTACAATTTAATTGTAATCGAAGTAAAATTACGAATTTGGAGTGACTGCCTTTAGTGAATAATTACCTTTCCGCCGTGTTCGGACCTCCATTTTCCTACCAACCACGATAGTTTTGCTAGATCGGGTGACAGTCGGTGAACATCGTATTCTGCAAAGTATTAAGGGTAGCAGGTACGTTGAGATGTTCAAAACGGTATTAAATACTAGTGAAAACGCGCAGTAATTGCTATCGAAAAGTTAGAAACGACTGAGAAACTTCGCAACGCTGACCAAACATCGGTCAAGTGTCATCCGCAAAATCATAAAATATTTAGTGTTCTGACACTAGAGCGAATTCACAGGTTCCCTTAGAAAAGTGCAATAACAACTTTATTCGTTGCCAAAATACGTAATCTAGTTCAAATATACCCGGACCCAGAACCCGAAAAGTATAATTTTATGTATTAAATGTTCTATGTTCTTCTATAATAATTTTTCACTGTAATATATCCGAGGTATTTTTTATCCAATGCAAATAACTAATGAGTTAGTAAGCTCGGAGATGTCAAATGTGTCAATGGCGCAAATTTCCTCCCACACGTACAAAGGAAAGCGCGTACTCTTGACGGTGCTGCCGCACATTCCGCACGAGCGCCGGCAGTGATTCCTGATATATTCGGTGGATTGGCAGGCTCCCGGGTTGCTGCCCACCCAGTCACGACAGTTTAAGTCGTTGTCGCGGCAGTCTGAAAAGGGTAGCATTAGCCGTGTCAAGTAGTGCAACTTGTGTTAAGTAGTGTTATATGGTATGTCAAATAGTGTCATTGGGACGCCAAGTAGTGTCATTTGAAGTAGTGTTTTTGGAATGTCAAATAGTGTCATTGGGACGTCAGTAGTGTCATTTGAAGTAGTGTTTTTGAAATGTCAAATAGTGTCATTTTTAGTGTCAAGTAGTGTGTCACGTCTGTCATTTGAAAATATAAAGTAGTGTTATGGAATGTCAAGTAGTGTCATGCTTAGTGTCGAGTAGTGTCATTAGGGATATGAACTAATGTCATTTGAAGTGTCAAGTAGTGTCTTACGATAGAATAGTGTAACTGTATTAAAATAAGGTTCAACTTACCATCGACTGCAGATATCAATCCTATTAGTGCTAATAATAAGATTTTACGCATTCCTGAAAAAAAGTGTTGAATTAGAAAATAATTGATCTAGCGATAATATCACGGAGCTCGATTCGAATAGTGGAAAGAACGGTTTGGAGTTTTGGATTTTGGTTTGTTATGTTCCTTGAGATCAGTGTTTAGCCGGTGTACTGTTATTCAAAAAAAATACTTCGCGAATGTTTCTCAGTTTTCTTTGTACGCTCTAGCATTACTGTATTTAAATTTATTATATATTAAAATTATATTTTTATGCTTATTGAAGTCTAATTGCCTACTCAAATTGGCTTCTGGGTGGTCGGTGGACGTATACAATAACGAAAGCGATAAAAAAGAGTCTGGCATGGGGATCTTTTTAGATCAACGAAAGAGATACGATGGATTAAGCACGGGTTGACGTGTCTATACTTGCAATGGCTCAATATGGCATTTTACGTGGCGAATTAGGTTTAGGCTTGGGTTTAGGCTTATAGGATTACGTCATTTATGGATTTACATACCTGACGCATTGTATTCATGATAATGATATTAGATTTTATGGACAATACCAATACGGTAATTGATAGAGTGGTAAAGTAAATGAACGGCTGTGGCCTGCTGCGCCAAACAAGGAATATTTTGTTTATCTAATAAATAAATAAATAAATAACACGGCAAGTGAAACAATTCTTTAGTATCGAAACTAAGTTTAGAAGTAACAGGATGTATTTGTGTTCGTGCACGCTAACGAAGATCTTCCAAGATCAAGCTTCTAATAAACATAAGATCATACATACAATGTCGTATGGGTATCAACTTATCAACCTCACCTCCATCTTGAATAACTACTGCAGTTCTATACAAAAATAATTATGAAATTGCCTGAAATCGAAGAATCTACTAGAACAAGTGTGTGCAGCTGATTGACATATATACATACTACACATAGCACACAACAGAAGCCAAATTATAAAATAAGAGTAGCGTAAATTACGCAAAACTGATCAAGCATCAAAATAATCAATATGCGATTTCCACGCGACGAATTGCCGTTGGTTAATTGCAAGTGCAAGGGAGAGAGCTTGTCCTTTCCATATATAAAGATAGTGAAATTGAGATGGATATCAGACCGCTTCGAGCTGGACGGTTGCCATATTATATATGCAAATTAATGGAAGAGATCTATCGATCAAACATTAGAATTAGTCATTGAACCTGCTGTTTTGTAAGCTGAGTGAGACTATACAATACACGAATTACATACTAATATATTGCATTAAAATAAACAATACACTTGCTTAACTATGCACTGCACTAACTTTATCCTACAGATTTTGCCCGCTCCGATATTATGCAATATAAAAAAAATATATAAATCGAGGATACAAGGAAGAAGGAAGAATGTATCACATGTTTTTTTATACCAGGAAGGAACTAAACTATTAGAATGTGC
Source organism: Pelodera strongyloides (assembly GCA_036852015.1). NCBI lineage: Eukaryota > Metazoa > Nematoda > Chromadorea > Rhabditida > Rhabditidae > Pelodera > Pelodera strongyloides. The sequence continues at coordinate 121,869 of JAANDG010000226.1, forward strand.
TTTGTGTAGCTTTCTTGAAAATTGCAAAGTATCAATCTTATTAGTGGAGAAGGAGAAGATACTCTGTTTCTGTTTTCCATTTCATCTTTGCGGAAGAATGGGCAGTGATTTGACGAAAAGTAGTAAAAACACAGAGTTCTCAGCGCTTGATTTGTGGTTCTGTTTAATAGGTTTAACCTTGAACATGGCACAAAAGTTGACGGTATTGGTCGTGATTTAAAGCGGTGCGGCACGGGGTCAGTGAACGTATGTTTGACAACTGTAATTTCATGTATTATATGCAAATGTATGTTGAATAGAGCACATAAAAGACAAAAATTCTTTTCACAAGCCTCGTCGTGTCATTCGGCTTTAGTGAAAGATATTGTTTTATTTCCAAACTGGAGTTAACCAACTTTCTGCATGGGGTTTTTTGCTAGGTGAAACGGTTGCGAAAAGTTAACTAGTAGTTGTAAGCAACCTTCCTAATCCTGTTTCTCGATATTTTACCTGAGATACACTGGCACATTTCAGTCTAACAGAGTTATTTGGCCTCGGGAAAACTGGACTTTTATAGTGTGGCAATGTGGAAAGTTTTTGGAAAAGGGTTTATAATTTGTCATGCGTACACACCGTAGACATTGGTAAATCAAGGAAGTGCTAGAGATCTTGGAACATCACAGTCACCACTCAATTCCTCCATGGAAATATTCCCCTGGGTCAGAAAATTTCATTCTAGCGTGAGCGTTGCAGGGGAGTTCCCCCTCGTGGAAGTGAGTAGTGAATATGGTCATATGGCATCTGATTAAAGCGAAATACCGGCCGGTTTTTGAAACGTATCGAGTACAACTGAATTCTTACGTATTTAAGCTAATTTGCTCGAATGTAGCTCGATTTTTTATTCTAATGTATGTTCATTTGCATATGCTGCATAAGAACGCTGACGTACTGGATGCGTTTCAAAAACCGGCAGGTATTTCGCTTTTAAGGCAAACAAATGTAGCACAACCTTAGGCAGGTATACTAAATCTGTAGAAGTAGAAAATTAACTTGTAGATTTTGATTTTGGGCCTAGTTGTAAGATCATGGTTGTTTTCTGACATTCGCAATTCTATTCAGTAGTATTTACAAATTAAGGCTATCAATTATAGCATAGTTTCTCTTCTCTCTTCACCTTTCTCTCTATATTTTTCTCAACTCTCTCTCTCTCAATAATTTGCTTGTAAGCTCTTAGCCTATCCTCTATCTGTTGCCTTTTTTTGCCATACGGTTGTCAACGCCGGTTTTCCGTAAACGTTCGCATCGAACGAACAACTTTTTTGGGGGTAAAATGCATGTTATATGGGTTGAGACGGATGTTGTAATTGCCTACTATGAAGATTGGTATCATTGCGTAATTTGCTTGAATAGAAATTGATAGTTTAGCTACGTCCCTGCAACTTAGAACGTTATGACGGGGGATAATTCTGTTACAAGTCTCGATGTAGTTTTTCCACTACTGTCAACTAAACACTGTTAAGGATTTTTTTGGGTGCTGCTGTCCAAAAAAGGAAAAGCTTGCAATTATAAAAATTTTTTTGCACCTTGAGAAGAATAGCTTGTGTTGAGTGTTGAGTGAGAGATGAATTGAGCAGAGATATTTTTACGAGAACGAAGATCAGAGGAAATTTATTGCGTGTCATTGTCACTGAGAAAAACTTTGGCATCCCGCTTACAATTAGTAGTAAATAGAGGAAACAAAAGTGCATGAATGGGCAATAATAGCGGCGCCTTGGATGGCAGTGGCATACTTGTAATACTCAAGGTAAGTAACTTCTACTGTATGATGTCTCAAATTGGTGGTCAGAGTGTAAGCCATAAGAGATCAACGTACGGAGTATTCTAGCCAATTGAGTACAATGTAGTTTAACATATGATTAACGAATAAAATGTGTTGGGTACAGCTGATTGCCCCTTTTCGGGCTTGTTATGATTATGGTATGTAAAAGCTGGGTGGGCCGGTTTTTACGAACTCGACTCGCACTTTGGCATGAAATCCGTGTGTTTTGGCAGCTTCTTTGTGCTTTCTTGCGTTTATGTTTCCGCGGTATGCGATTTATGATTATGTTAAGGATCAGAGGGGAGATAAGAGATACTTTTTTGACATCATGGGTTGTTTTGAGCGCATATGACATAACACAACGCAAAGAACAAATAGATTATTACCAGATCAAGGTCTACAGGATTGTAAGGGAAGCAAATTATGAAAGGAGATTTCTAATAGCGCACCCTACAAGGATTGATTTCAAAAGCGGTATGACATGTGGTTTGTGAAGCGTATCCTGGACACACATTGGAACAAATCGAGCCTACACTTCCCAAACCACTTGTCTTGAATTATAAGCTATTGAATGAATTAAGCTGTGACGTCATAAGCTGAGTGAGAACGAAATGGTCGCCTTATATTAATGGCATTGGCAAAGAAAGGGACAGTAAGATTTGTGTGTTTGTGTGAGTGAAAGTGACATAACTGGTTGCCACGGTCAAATGGAGAACGAACGTGAAACGCCCAACGGCACATTGATAAATAGAGAGGGAAATTAGAAAGGGAGAGCCAGAGCCGCTAAAGAGGTATTGTATGTGGTTTGTGAACTTATATATACACTATATGCAAATGTTCTGTTTCAAAAACCGGGTATCATACCGCTTTGAGAAATGAGACAATGACATACATATACATTTAGTGTTTTGGGGTGGAACTTATGGGGTTTCCAAGTATCCCAAAAGTTCGGTGTAGTTCTGGCAATACTACCGTAGTTCTGCACGAAACCTATATCGTATGTAAAAAAATCTCGTGTAGTTCCAAAATACGGTAAATTTTCAGCATACTTGCAAACCCCATACTAAGTAGAATAGAAAAAGGGTAGTATAATTATATTAGGCTGCTAATTTTCATAGTTGTACAGCAGTTGAACATTCCCTAATGAAGGGAAGGGTTCAGTTAAAGCCTGACAATGGTATTTACTTACTAACTGGTGCAATCGTTAGAACAACTATGTTAGGCAGCAACAATATAATCTGGGAACAAACGGCGTATTCTAAACAACCAGACGTGTGAGTAATAAATCAATAACGTAATATTAATTTATGAATTAAACGGGCGGCGCTCCTACAGTTCTGCAAGAGGCGCAACCTACAGACCTATGGGCACACAACAGAAATTTACGTAAATCATGATCAGGTTCTATACGTAAGAATCAATGAGACATAACGCTTTGATACACCAGTGGACAGAATATTAATCGATAATTAATTATTTTACAAGAGAACATAAAAGTGTTAGTGAAGCTGGGGGCGGCTTCTCACCTTGGTATTTTACACGGTCAGAAAGGAAAGGATGGAAGGGGAAAAGAAATCGTATCGCCGAAAGTTCATCAGCAGCAAAGGGGCGCATACGCGTTTTCTGCCATATACACGATGAAAAAGTGCGCAGAAATGGAAACAATGCAGCGAGATAATAGATAGATAGATAGATAGACATATATGGCACACCGGGGATTGGGTGGGGGAATTAGGGGAGAATTTAAGGTTTACTTGGGAATTTGTGGTTTAAAGGGTCAGGCTCACGAACATTGTGGATGATTAAATTTGCATATATGCAAGCCTTGTAAATGCGCAACACCGGGATGTAAGTACTAATTGATAACGTAAACTATGTTATGTTTGATGTTCAATCGCGATTATGGAGGATTCCTCAACGGTCCCGTGCGGAGTTCACTTCCCTTGCGAAGGCTGCATTATATGAGCACTGTAATTTTCGCTCATAGTTTATCCATATACCGGCCCTTGCTTGGGAATGCTTTCCAGCATGAAGTTTTGCTCCGTTTCATGTGAAAATCTGTCAATTGAAGCGCTATAAGAGTGAAAATATTTCAAATTCCTTTTACTTCTACATTCTAGCATTCTACGCGACAATTTACATAACTGCCGTCCGCGGGACCGCTTTTGTCAACCGATTTATGTGTGCATTTTTGCGCGGGAACATTTTCTAAAGGTTTTTTTATTCAGCGTCGGTTTTCAAAGGCACAGCTTTAAAAATTGTTCTTCGTAAGAGGCGTTTTATAAGTTTTCCTTACGCATATTTTAGTGTTCTGAGCTTACAGTTAGTAACTAAATGCAATTGACTATTACAAAACCCTACCTAGTCGGCCGCATCCAACATGCATTCACCATCTTTCTGCCTCCCATAAAATAGTATCATTAATAAATGTATATGTATATTTAGCATTTGGGTTGTAAGTCATACAACGTGGTTGCCTCTCTCACTACTTTTCATAAACATTTTGCTAAATGTTAAAGCCTTTTTCTCGTATACCGGAGAGTTTGTAGCCTGGGACCTTCCAGAAACTTCTAGCATTGACCTAGGCAGTCTGACATCTGACCCGTCTGTTGTATATACATACTTTGACACATCGACACATGCGCATATGCATATGCGGCTTGTCTACGCGTCTGTGTTCTCTGATCTCTAAGATGGTTTTCATGATTTTCTGTGATTTTTGACTGTTTTTGAAAGAAGTTTTCGAGTTATGGAGTAGAACTTTTCATAAGAATTTAGAAAAGTGTTTGCCTATTACCGTAAACACACAAGTACTTGAAAGTTAGGCAAAGATTAGATAGAATAGTTTGTTTTAGTGAACTCGGAAATGGGTGCAAACCTTTCTTGTTCATCCGCATATGTTTAAAGCGGTATGTCACGCCGTCTTGAAAAATTAGGTTATATTACATGAAAATGAAATGCCCAGCACCACGCACCACGCCGTTTTAAATTATTGTGCGCCCTTATGCATGCCTAATGCCGATCAGTTAATAATGTTTAAATATAAAATACCTATTTTGGGTTTTTTTATAAGAGTATCAGAAATTTTTTTGGAAATTTTTTTTCCTGTTGATTACCGCGTCTAAAATCAGAACTCCATTGTTTGTTTTTGCTCACTGAACATATAACCCAAGCTTTGGTTGAGTTACAGATTATTTTGAGCTCAAATCAAATAAATACTTTCATGGTTTAAGCTAATATTGTATTGGTATAAATAGGCTTTCTGAAAACAAACATCGCCGCTCAGCTGAGGAATAATTCTTACCATTCACCGGTGCGTCGCCTAGAACAGGCCCGAAATGGGTGGGCCGCCACGCTGAGGTCCACCCCTTTATTGTGGTTCGCGCAACGGCCAAATTTTTGCGTTGTAGTTCGTATCATTCCTGAGATAGCTTCACCTTTACTCTGTTGTTTCTTTTTGTTTGAGTTAACATTAAGTTCTTATTCTTAATTTACCTTTACACTATATTATTAGTACTTATCGTTTTTTTTATAGTCCACGTGAAAAAATTCATTCACTTTTTTTCCGTCTCTGAGGAAACTATGGGATAGGATTCTCGTGTGCTGGCTTGGACACCTGCGTTCCCAAATGTTCTCATTGTATTCATTTTCATACAACATATGGGAATGTAGTTGTTCAAGTTGTGTTTCAAAAACCGGCTGTTATATCGCTTTAAATGTTACTAATTCTTTTTGTGCACGTTCCACGTGTGTGTAGTTTGTAAGTCAGTGCTGTAGAGGCACTCCAACTGTATTGTTTGCGAACACTTTACTTTTCAGTGAGGAAAATGTTCAGCGATGTATGCCCACCTTGGGATTTTGGGCATTTTGAGCGATATTTTCAGTTTTGAAAGCTTTTAGTGGCTTTATTTGCCTTTTTGTCTTTCGGCTCTTCTGAGCACTTTACTTTGCAATCATGTGAAATAAAGTATTTATATTTTTATTTACCGCACTAGTTTTGCTCACTGGCTTACGTTTACTTGTGATTTAGCATTTGAGCTCGCTTTTATTAGAGCGCCACATATCCATCCGTCCTCTTACAAAACTATTGCCGCTTTTTTCGTAATAAGCTTTAGACATATGATGTAGTTTTAATCGAAATAGCATTATTACTTAAACTTCCAGTCCTTTGCTTTTATGTAACATGTGCATGTCAATGTTTCTATAATTTTTTTTCTTGTACTGACTGATAGTTCTTAGCTTTCCGGGGACTACTTCTCCAAGCTCAAAATTTTTGTGACTTCACTTGCGAATTAGCTGGGTGCAGCTGTGCATATTTATATTATGACGGTCGTCGGTCAATAATCAATTCATGTAAACATTTTATTGCTCGTTATTCATTATTAATATAGGGCATGAACTTTTCTTGAAAGAGAGAGAGATAGAGAGAAACAGAGAGAGAGAGAGAGAGAGAGAGAAACAGAGGACATTTATTGAGATACAGCAGGAAAAAATTAAATTTTAATAAATTTCATGTTTAAAAATAAGCTGGTGTTGGTTTCCTTATTTGGTTGCTTGTGTTCGTGGTTCGTCGATTCCTTGCACGATTATTGATATTATTATTGATATTATTATTGATATTATTTCAGTTATGGATCATCCGGATCCGGAGCGCGCCCCTCTAAACCCTCCCGAAGTGAGCGGCAATGGGGAGAAACAAACGGAAACGGAAAAGGACCGCGACCGGGAATATCACTATCAACAGACATTTGTGAGTTAAATTATATGCTTAATAAGCGTAACGCACAAAGAAACAAAGAAACAAACTTGTTCCTTTTTATATGCATTCTTTTAGTTTATATCGTTACTGTTTTTATGTATTTCTATCTTTGTCTTTGTCTTTCTATCCTTGTTGAGATTTATTTATTTATTTTAACTCTGTGTGGAAAGTTTCTTTTAGCAATAATATAGATAAGTTGCAGTGGTGTAGATTTTATCGGTAAGAATACTGTACACATAGATTAGGTGCACTTGGACTGGGTATTTGACATTTTGGAAAAAAAAGTTAGATTTTTCTCTGATTCTTTGGAAGTGTGCTTATCCTATTTACTGTCGATATGCTATGCTCGCTTTTTATGACAATCTATATTGTTTTTGTGATAAGGTAAATCAAAGATGTACGTAACTTTACAGTATGCTTGTTTCTGGTGTTGCGCAGAACTGCACATTTCCAAAACCGCGAACTCGATTTGTACGCGTTTTGGCGGACCAATGGCGCTCACCCCGCGCACCATAGGGGAAGAGAGAGGTCCGCCGCACGGTGTTACGCTTATGAGATGTCAGGCTTTTCTTTCGCTTATTTATTGTGTGTGCTTCTGATGAGTCATTTAGTAGTACCACTGTACGCCATTAATTTTTCTTTGTTTCATACTACTGTAGGTGACGCATGAATTAGTCCATTTCTTTCTCTGGGAATTTCTAGCCATTAAAGGGTGAGACATGCGATAGAATTAGTATAACAGTTTCCCATACTCCCTTTAAAGGTCAGAGACTACGTTGCTTTTTGTGACGAACTTGTGTTAGTGATGAGCTGTATGTTTATCTTTGGCTATAACCTTATGTTTCTATTTCTATATTTAGATATGTTTTAAAGTTCACAAGTAATTCTAGTTCTTGCGTCATATAATATAAAAATAACAGTGAGCACAATATAATACGCTGGTCTGCACGTTCACGTTGATCTTTTTGCACGTATATTATTGGTCGGTCATACTTTGAAATGCAAGTTTTCTAGTTGTAATTAACCTAAATTGATAAGCCGAGACAAACATTTCTTTGTTGGCTACTTTACTTTTTTCCAACTTGAACATTTGACTTGTTGAACTCTATAACACAAATCGTCCATTTCATTGAATTATCTCAATTACGTGTTCAATTTCAATTTTTGATAGATTTGGTGATTTTTTTGCCGCTCAACTGGAAAAATTACGGTAGATTGTTTTGTTGACTAGTTCCTTGTATTTTCGATTAGTGCTGTTTTTCTCTGATTATTGAGTTTATTTTTATGTTAAATTATGTTAAATTTTTTTGACTATTTTTTGCTAGTTTTAGGCTAGCTCCTTTTTAGTAGAAAATTTAGCTCGATATCGATTGTATCATTCAGTTTTCATTAAATAACTGAATCATTGAATCAACTGAATTATTGAATCAAGTGTATCACTGAATGAACTGAATCAACTGAATCATTGAACCAACTGAATCATTGAACCAACTGAATCATTGAATCAACTGAATCAGCTGAATCAACGGAATCACTGAATCAACTGAATCAACAGCCCATTTTTGAGGTAACAATATAATATCGCCCACATACGATCGCGGCAAATATTTGCAAAACTTGAAATGCCTGACTCCATTACCTATACAGTACGCTTGATTTCCATTGTTCTATTATCAAATACCTGTTTGCTAATCAACGACAACACGACGAGTTATATACTACTTTCTTTTCATTGTGATGCACACCCTGTGGTGTTATTTAATAAATAAATAAATCATTGAACCAACTGAAACATTGAAGCAACTGAATCACTGAACCAGCTGAATCATTGAATCAACTGAATCATTGAATCAACTGAATCATTGAACCAACTGAATCATTGAAGCAACTGAATCACTGAACCAGCTGAATCATTGAATCAACTGAATCATTGAATCAACTGAATCATTGAATCAACTGAATCATTGAATCAGCTGAATCATTGAATCAACTGAATCATGGAATCAACTGAATCACTGAATCAACTGAATCAACTGCATCATTGAATCAACTGAATCATTGAACCAACTGAATCATTGAACCAACTGAATCATTGAAGCAACTGAATCACTGAACCAGCTGAATCATTGAATCAACTGAATCATTGAATCAACTGAATCATTGAATCAACTGAATCATTGAATCAACTGAATCATGGAATCAACTGAATCACTGAATCAACTGAATCAACTGAATCATTGAATCAACTGAATCATTGAACCAACTGAATCATTGAATCAACTGAATTGTATGAACTGAATCATTGAACCAACTGAATCATTGAATCAACTGAATCATTGAATCAACTGAATCATGGAATCAGCTGAATCACTGAATCAACTGAATCAATTGAATCATTGAATCAACTGAATCATTGAATCAACTGAATCATTGAACCAACTGAATCATTGAACCAACTGAATCATTGAATCAACTGAATTGAATCAACTGAATCGTTTAATCGTTGTTCATTGAGTAACTGTTTATTTAAACACATGTCTCATTTAGTTTAGTTTATTTTTGGTTTACCCGTGTATGATAAGCATTAGATATTGCGAGTTGTTATGTTTACATGAAATATGCATATGAATATGAATATGAATACAAGCCGAGCCAGATCCGCTAAGGACCCTGATTGGAACAGAAACCCATGTGCTTATGATCAGCATTAGATTTTGCGAGTTGTAATATTTAAGCCGCATTTAAGATGGGAAAAGTTTGAAGAATTCCGGAAAAGTTGGTTCAAGATGGACGGAAAAACATGCAGAAAAAATCAAAATCTACCGTAGTGGAATCGTTGTGGGATATTATTTTTAACACTGCCGGATCCAAGAATGGATCTCCCGTTCGAAGTCGATCCCGACGGTTGGGGCTATATAGCGGAAAAACAGCGCTTTTCCATTACGGTGCATGAACTTTTCCAGTAAGGAAAATTTACGTTTCCGATATCCATCTTGAACCAAACTTTTCCGGAATTCTTCAAACTTTTCCCAACTCGAACGCGCCTTAACATTATTTACTTATTAATACGAATATGAATACCAGCCGAGCGAGATCCGCTAAGGACTAAGTACCCCGATTGGGACCGAAAAACCGTTCAATGAAAGGAGGATATATGAGACTTCGCTGTTCCTAACCTTGTGGCTGATCGTTTGTTTAAAGTGGTTTTGGAAACCGAGTAACATTTTTTTTTCGAAAAATGAAGAGCTAGAGAAATAGTGTAATATTGTCACCGAAAACTCTCAAACATCCACCTTCAACAGCTTTGTTTAGTGATGAGTTATGGAACTGAACTCTTATGAGAAGGGATACGGTAACTAGAGGGTATGTCTTATTCTATATCTCACCATGTCTCTTCTCTCTCTCTCCTTCCCTCTTTCTCTCTTGATGTCTCTCTCTCTCTCTCTCTCTCTTTCTCTCTTTCTCTTGTTTTGAAAGTGCGAATCGTTGGCTAGTATACTAGAAACTAAAATTGTGTGAAATGAGTGACGTCACAATAATAAGAATAAGAATAAGTCACCCTCAGAAGCTCGTTTATGACTTTGACGTCGGTTACGGCGCATGGTTTGCTGGGAAGTTAAAGAAACGTTCGAAATTGTTGTGTGGGCCTTATTTCCGCCTAAATTTGCGGTTCTTTAATGGACATATTTTGTTCGCGTACACCTGGCCACCTGGCCTACACCGGGCCCACAACAGGCGCACCGGTCGCCCACCTTTTCTGCGTACATGGGCGAGGTGTAGACTGTAGACTGTAGACTTGTAGACGGACCACCTTGTTCGGGTCCAGTGTAGGCGGCGCACCAGCCAAGTTTCCTCAGTGGGCCGGGCCCCGGGCCTGGTGTGGCTACGGTAGCTTATCAGAGGGCTCTCTTATCAGATCATACGAAAATGTCTAGGAGTTCGCGGGAAAAAATTTCTAATCTGTAACCTTCCGCACATTCAAATTTGGCATGACTTTTCCGCGTGGTGTATACTCTTTAAAGGTCATTAAACAAATAAATCCCGAGACCTGCCTTGTTATCTATAACTACAAAAAATGACTGTTTATGTCTGTTATCTTTATTTTTTTTCATTGCTCGCCGTGTATTTTTGCCTTCAAAACAAAGTGCTTGGGGTTTTTATTTTATGTATGGGTCCTTAGAAGCTCAAAAAATCCATTTCCAACAAAGTATGCCTAGATAACATATGAGAAGTGAGTAGTGTAAACTCTCGACTCGAAAATTTTATGCATGTGTGCTTTGTGTTGGTTATTGAACTGGTTACTGATCCTCAGCTCTTTTTTAATAATTGGTTTCTTAATCATCGTTTCCAAGTTTGCTGCTTTGGTTTTTAGCTGAACAATTCATCGTTTCTGTTTACTGAAAATATTTGGTCTTTAAAAGTTGTGGGGATACCCCGTCCGCCTTCTCTAAACACGGCGAGACAGGCTGATATCACTATCACTTCCCCGAGGCCGAGCCGCACTAGATATATCCGCTGCGCTCATTCCAGCAAGCGTTCGTGGTGTAATGGTTAGCATGGATGCCTTCCAAGCATTCGACGGGGGTTCGATTCCCCCCGAACGCAGAAACCTTTTATTTCTGTTTCTCATAATCACTGCAGACCTGCTCTAGGCTTATCCGCTGAAATTACGTTATCAAGCGTTCGTGGTGTAATGGTTAGCATGGATGCCTTCCAAGCATTCGACGGGGGTTCGATTCCCCCCGAACGCAGAAATATTTTTTTAATATTTGTCATTATCATTACAGACCTGCTCTAGACTTATCCGCTGAAATGACATTATCAAGTGTTCGTGGTGTAATGGTTAGCATGGATGCCTTCCAAGCATTCGACGGGGGTTGGATTCCCCCCGAACGCAGAAACCTTTTATTTCTGTTTCTCATAATCTACATACATGCTCTAGACATATTCGCAGTCGCTTAAGCATCCAACGTAATGGTTAGCGTGAATGCCTTCCAAGCATCCTACATGGGGCCCTGTTGCGGGCCGTCTTTTTGGCGCGGGGTTTCTCAGTGTTTGCAGCTACGGTCTTGCACTTTTTTGCTGGACGAGACATACTACGCTATCCGCAATGTTCCTAACATTTTTCCTATTTTGTAATTCGTAGTATGTAAAGCGTTATTATCATCCTAGTCTCACTTCTTACGAATGAGTCAGCATGAGCTCTTATTCATTTTGTACTTGTAATTTCTAAAGGTTGTCTCGTATCCTGTTCGGGGTTTGATTCATAGTAGATGGCTATAGCTTTTCATATAATTTACAAACTTACGAAATTGTTATTGGAGAGGTGTTACTATTCATTATGATTCAATTTTTTTGTTTTTCTTTCTCTGTCAATACCTTGTATCTTGTCAATATGTATTATATTCCATCATATCGTGTTGTTAGGTCATGTTCCTACTTAATTATGAATCTTTGAAGACGAAGAATTTTCTACAAATACAATAGTATGACTGTGTTTTTCAAATGTAGAGTAGTGTAATACTTTATTTTTGTTTATACATATGAAAACTTCCAGTCATGTCAGTCCTCAGCATAAGAACGCAACTACACTTATTGTGTGGCGTTTTGTTCGCCTTGCGTAGTCAACTTCCCAAAACTGAGCCAGGCACGCGCGGGAGGTGGGCGAGGGATGAGCGGCGCACATCTCTCCTCACTGTTTTTTTTTTCAGTTGCAAGGCCGCTATTGTGAGATGCCGTCCGCTCTACCCGCCATGGCCCGAATGCTTGCACAAAAGGATACGTTGAAGGTAAGGTTTTGAAGTTACTATAAAAATAAACTAAGTGCCTAATTGTGAATTGTGAAATGTTCTGGAAGGATATATCTTTTGTGATAAAATTAAACTGATTGTGTGAACATATTGGTTATGTGCCGCAAAAATTTGCGCACAAAAATGTCCGCTGCAACGAAGCGGGAAATCCGCGCACATCTTACGGCAAGCACCTCAAAAGGTGCCGCAAACAACAAAAATCTTCTAGTTAGTGTAGTTCTAGTTAGTTCTAGTAGTTGCATGTGGCTTAATTTGCCAACCTCTTATCATCATTTTATATGATGCACACTTATATTATATATAATGTGTCAATAAATTTTTATTATTATTATTATTATTATTATTATTATTATTATTATTATTATTATTGTAACGTGAAATCTTTCTTTCAGACACGCACAGATTCGCAAGATCAAATAATTCCACCAAAGAAAAGGCGGCGACGATGTTGTAATCTGGGTATGTATTATAGAGCAAGTGACCACTTGATCCTTTCATCGTAATCAATTCAAATTCATATTCAGCGCAGTTGAAACTTCAAATTTCATGGTTGCGCCGCGTCGCGCTCACAAGGGAAAAAAAGAGACCGCTGCGATGACGCACTTTTTTGGAAGGTGCGCGGCAGGTGCGCCACATACGCGCCAAAATGATGCGTTGAGGTTAACTTGTTTCTGAATTTCAGCACGTCTTTGGCGAAGTCTTGTGGTCAATTGTGAAGATTGGGTTTATTTGGCACTTCTGGGAATGGTGATGGCCATTTTATCTTTTATTATGGACTACGCTATTGAAGGCTTAGGACACTGTGAGTATAAAATATTGATTTTAAACGAAAAAAAAGCATGCGTTCGGGGGGAATCGAACCCCCGTCGAATGCTTGGAAGGCATCCATTACACCACGAACGCGGTGATGTAGATTGAAATAAGAAATGGGATAGGATATAAAGGAACTGGAATTGATACGTTTCATGATCGTGCTTTTCGCCGCGGGTGAACCAGTCCTTTGAAAATAATCCTCCCGTAGCGTTCGTGGTGTAATGGTTAGCATGGATGCCTTCCAAGCATTCGACGGGGGTTCGATTCCCCCCGAACGCAGACATTTTAGAGTTTTTTTTGTATTTTAGGAATGTAATTAAACTATTATATGTTTGTGATTGCAGTTAATTATCTTTATTCAATGCAGTGCACATGATCATCTACAATGCTGCTCGTGGAAATCAAGTGTTCATCACGTATCACCTCACATATTTTGTGTGGATTCTCTACACAATTATACTGACGTTATGCTCGGCTCTGCTCGCACATTATATTGCTCCTCAGGCAATTGGTCGGTTTTACTTTCCACGAATGTGTGTAAAAGTCAGACTCGACCGATGCGCGGCGTGAGCCTGGCTAGTGTCTGGCGGACGCTGGGCGAGGTGCGCGGATTTAGGCGCAGCTGATTTTTTTCGCCGCGTACCATCCGCGCACCATCAATTTTGTATGTACTGCAACGTTAAGCTCTCAGTGTGAGGCGTGTGCGCGGTCCAAACGTCCGCGGATACAGAAAAATATAAAATTTTGTTCGCGCAACTGTCGCACAAGCCTCCCCGGAAAATTTTTTGCAGTGTTTTGCCTCGAAATTACTTTCGTTTTTTTAGGCTCCGGTATTCCGGAAATGAAAACAATCCTGCGTGGTGTGATTCTCAAAGAATATCTCACGTTCAGAACTTTGGTGGCCAAGATGATTGGACTTACATTATCACTCGGGAGTGGACTGCCAATTGGGAAAGAAGTAAGGATTCCGGGTTACTTGTGAGGGTCGTGGGAATCGAACCCCCGTCGGTTGGTTGGGACAAGCAGTCTACCAATATACCGGTACAAGTGTACTGTTCCAATTTATGGTTTTATTTTTACAGGGTCCATTCGTGCACGTTGCGTCTGTGGTAGCGAACCTAATGAGCCACCTTGCTCATCATTTTAAGGTAGGTGATTGGGAAGATGGAATGTGTACTTTTGAGAGTTCGTTGTATGTTCTACCTGTTTTGGCCTTGCGAAACAGACTGTGGCGACCCTCAAATAAGTCGTTTAATTGCCCATTTATTGTCTTTTAACTTAATTATTTACGAAGTTTTATTTAGGGCGTATACGAAAATGAATCACGTACTGGAGAAATGCTTGCTGCGGGTTGTGCTGTTGGCGTTGCGTGTACTTTTAGCGCACCAATAGGAGGTTATTAACATTATTTATTTTTATTGTAGCTTTTTTTACTTGCAGCATATTCTTACTTGCTTTTTAGGTTGTTATTCTGAACTTAAGAGCTTAATTTAAAAAAGTAATGTTTTACAAAAAGGGTATGCGTTCGGGGGGAATCGAACCCCCGTCGAATGCTTGGAAGGCATCCATGCTAACCATTACACCACGAACGCTGCGTGTGTGGTGCTTTCGAAGGACTGGTTCACCCAGCGGCGATAAACGATTCAGTGTGATATCTCGAAACGTATCAATTCCAGAAATACTTATCCTATCCCATTCCCTATTTTAGATCTTATCACCGCGTTCGTGGTGTAATGGTTAGCATGGATGCCTTCCAAGCATTCGACGGGGGTTCGATTCCCCCCGAACGCATACTTTTTTGCCTCAATCATTCCATTTAGGTGTCTTATTTTCGATCGAAGTAACGTCGGTTTATTTTGCGGTTCGTAATTACTGGAGAGGATTTTTTGCGGCAACGTGTTCAGCGACTGTATTCAGAATTTTGAGACTGATTTTCAATCATACTGATGGTGGGTTAATTTATGCCACGCACTTTTGCCATAATTTTTAAAGCTGTATAACAGCCGGTTTTTGAAGCGTATGTCGGACGCTGTATTTACATGTAGTATATGCAAATGGCTGCGCTATTTTTATTCTAATTATATTCATCTGCATACAACACAAGGGAATGCAATTGTTCTGACGTACGTTGCATAAACCGACAGTTATTTCGCTTTAAACAGCCCTGTTTGGAGCGTTGCTAATTTCATCGTTTAGGACAAGTCGACAAGTATCATTTTGACAATAGGTATTGTAAGTTTAGCTTGTATGTCGTTGCCAAATTATATTGGTTAATCTCTCTGTTGGTACGGCGCGCAACTTTGCTCGCCGTTTTAGCGCCGCTTGCACGCCAAGTTTCTTCAGTATTAAAAAGTAACATGAGTCTGACGTTCGTTTCGTTATCGCTTGTACATTCTGTTTTCTGTATTCACTGTTGTGGTTTGCGTGCTATTCCCTACTTTCCCTATTAAATGTTTTAATTACAGTAACAATGACTGCGTTCTTTCAAACCGAATTCCCCCATGACGCGTATGTGGCTGAAGAGCTGCCCTTCTTTGCACTTATTGGGCAGGTTTCATTCTTTTTAAAATTCGTCTAATATAAGTGCAGATTGGAATTAGTTGCGGCGCTACTGTGGCGCACCTATGGCACACTATTGGTAACATGTCGAACGTATTTTCGTCTATCGTTTTTTGTAGTTTCTGTGTTTGCGTGTGAATGGACCGCTTCCATAAGGACAACTGTATGAGTATGTATGTGTAGCTGTAGGAGTAATGAGTTGTAAACAATTACAAACTTCTCTTCTGCTTATTTAGCGTTTGGTGTGGAGTTTCTGCGGCAGCATTTATCGCGCTCCATCGAAGAATTGTGAAGTTCCTACGACGCAACAACTTTGCCAGAAGTGTCTTTCAGAAGTAGTGAGTTTTTTCTTCAGTATTAGGTTTTAGAAAAGATTAAAGGTCAGGCCCATTTCAAATGACCCCTATTTTTGATGATTCCATCTGATCCTTCGTGTAAAATATAGTAGGATATGATATTTTCCTAATTTTCAAGCGCAAAATTCACGCAGTATTCCGCAATTTACCGTTGCCAGTCATACCCAACTATTTATCGCAGTTGTCACGCCCCTTCTCGCTAATTGGGCAATATGCTCTATTGGGCGTGGCAATTGCGATATTGGCCAATGAGCACGAAGGGGCGTGCCAACTGCGATAAATAGTTGGGTATGACTGCCCACGGTAAATTGCCGAATGTGTGAATTTTGAGCTTGAAAATTAGAAAAATATTGCATCCTACTATATTTGACATCGAGAACTAGATAGAATCATCAAAAATAGGGGTCATTTGAAATGGGCCTGACCCGCCTGACCCTTTGACGAAAGTATGTATAAACGAGGGTTAGGGTATGAAAGCTAAAGATAACTGACTTTCAGCTGGCTTATCTACCCGGCTTTCGTCTCGCTCATTGTCTCTTCTCTTACTTATCCACTTGGTTTTGGTGACTTCATTGCTGGAGAGGTTTGAATTTTTCATAAGCATAGTTTTTTTTTATAATATTGTACTTTTTATAATACATACATTATTCTCTCGAAATCCTTGTGTAATAAAGGATTGCCGATGCAACTAATTGTAAGGAAACTCCGCTGTTGGGCCGCGCTCCTGTGGCAGAATCAGGGAGCGCGGCGTAAAGCCGGCGCATCTGTGAGAAAGTTCCCGTTCGCTGTGTAAAAATTGTGTAAATTTTTTGTGATTCTGGGCCCGTTCATATTTTCCACCGGAAGATTTTGTTGACAGTAGACCATTTATCTATATCGAATTTAGGTGAAATTTGGCCGCACTCTTGCCGATTTTTTCTGCAATTGCACCTTTACAGCGGAGGCAAATACGTCGGGTGGGTGTTTGTGTTTTGAGGGGGGAGACTGAGAATTACGATGTAAAGGAAAGCTGGTTCGCCAGTAGCATGCCGTCGGTTCGCCAGGAGCGTGCTACACGTGCGCGAACAAAGTTTCGCGTGCTCCTGGCGTATCTGTGACCCCCCCCCCCTCTGTGTGTGAGCGTGTGTGAGTTGTGCACTCTGATCAAGATGAGCAAACTTCTGGGCGCACCTCTGTATTTTGTTACTTTTTTATCATTATTTCTAGCCTACTGTTCTGATTCTGTACGTCATCACTGGATGGGAGCCGATTTGGATCATTCTGTTTATGTTTCGCTTGTGCTATTCCAAGTTGTCTTTGTGAGTTCGAGTTCTCTAGTTATTGGTTTGATATTAGCTACGATAGCGTTCACAATATAAGCGCTATGCCTATAGTCTATAGTATAGTAGAGAAATTGCACTTGGCAGTCTAATCTCATTGTCAGGTAACGTAGACTCACTGTGGAGCTCAGAAATTGTTGATATGGCGCTTACCTTAAATGTACCACTCTGCGTATCCTTGGATGTTTACCCTTTTGAATATTACCCTGGTTATCATGGATATGGTTCCCTGGGTAGAATAAATAATTCAGTTTTTTTCAGTTCCTATTAGCAGTCCTGTCATCCACGCTACCAGTCCCTGCGGGTATCTTCATGCCAGTTTTTGTACTGGGCGCATCTTTTGGTAGAACTATTGGTGAATTGATGTCACATCTATACCCCGACGGATTTCACCCAGATAAGGGCGAAAGTTTACTTATCTATCCTGGAGTTTACGCGGTTGTTGGTGAGTTATTATTAATATCAATAATTAATGTTAGTAAGGAATGCTAGATATGATAAATGCTAATTAATGATTATTGATTATTAAACATGTGTACAAGAGAGAGAGAGAGAGAGAGAGAGAGAGTGAGAGAGACTCACAGGCTAGACACATTCAAGTGGTCTAGCTTCTGTGTGGTGTTAATGATGACAATGATGACATTGATAATGCTAAGGTGGGTGACGATGTCTTATTTTAAGTAATAATAATTATACTACAATACTAATATTTGAGGAGCTGCCGCTTTTTGCGGAGGCGTCACTCATACTGTATCGGTGGCAGTCATTGTTTTCGAGTTGACTGGCCAATTATTCTACATTTTGCCTGTCATGGTAGGCACTTTATTATAAGCAGTTTATAGGGGTCCGCCATTCCGTGGCGGCGAACTAAGTGCGTGCAGGAGTCGCGCTTGGCACGCGCGAAAGGTGCATGTCAATTACAGTTGGCAAACTTGCGGCGGAGCTGTCGTACCCCGCGCCAAGGGTGCGCCACGTTTTTCCGCGCATCCTATTTTCCCGCTTGCATGTTGATAATCGATGCGTATGATGTTTCTTCTGTCCTTGAAGGGAGAGGCTCACCAGAAAAAGGTGTTTCATAATTTACTTGAACAGAATGTCCGGAATTTCAGAAATATTACAGTGAAAACCGTATTTCTTTACGCCTAGTACTCGCAGATATATTTCACGGCAAACAGTTCGGCCAGGTACCGTAGCCAGAAAGGTTTAAACACGTTTTTACGGTTATATCCATCCATTAGCATTCTTTTCCTACATAATGATTGTTAAACGAATGCAGAACATTCCTACAATTATAACAAAGCTTTTCAATACTTTAATACCCTAAAAGCGCAAAAATTGATTCTGGCTACGGTACCTGGCCGAACAGTTTGCCGAGGAATAACTCCGCGAGTTCTAGGCCTAAAGAAATGCGGTTTTTACAGTAATATTTCTGAAATTCCGGACATTCTTTGCAAGTAAACTGAGGAAACCTTTTTTCTCGTGGGCCTCTCCCTTTGAGTCCGTTGTTGAAAACTAGTACAATTTCTGGTATTCTAGAGAATGAGGAATTACTTGGATTCATATTGTGTGTTGATTACGGTATCTATTTTCAGATTGCGGTTCTAATTTCGATCGCGGTCTGTTCGTACCTGCAGCCCTCTATTTATGACAGTATGATCAAAATCAAGCACCTTCCATTTTTACCGGATATTCCGCACTCGTCTTCAGAGTAAGTGAAAAGATGATTGTTTGAATTTATTGATTTGCAATCTATTCTATTGAAACTGTCCAAGAGCAGTTACACTGGACATGCGTTTATGATATTAAAGGGAGAGGCCCACGAGAAAAAAGTTTCCCTCAATTTACTTGCACAGAATGTCCGGAATTTCAGAAATATTACTGTGAAAACCGCATTGCTTGAAGCCTAGAACGCACAGGGTTATTCCCCGTCAAACAGTTCGGCCAGGTACCGTAGCCAGCAACGTCCTACTGTTTATATCCGTTCATTTTCATTCATTCCTTGTATAATAATCGTGAAACGAAGAAAGATCATTCCTAAGTTTATAAAGAGGCGTTTCCAATACAGTAATGCCCTAAAAGCGCAAAAATTGTTTCTGGATACGGTACCTGGCCGAACTGTTTGCCGGAGAATAACTCTGCGAGTTCTAGGCTTCAAGCAATGCGGTTTACATAGCAATATTTCTGAAATTCCGGATATTCCGTACAAATGAATTGAGGGAAACTTTTTTCTCGTGGGCCTCTCCCTTTAAACTTGACAATGAAACATTGTACTTTCTGTCTGTGCATATCATAACAAAAGTGTTTCATAATGGTTTCCAAGTATCCCAAAAATTCGGTGTGATTCTGTCAATACTATCGTATTTCTGCACGAAACTTGCATATATAATAATATGAAAAATTAAAAAAAATATATATTCTCGTGTAGTTCCGAAGTATTGTAATTTTTCACCATACTTGGAAACCCCATAAAGAATGCTTACCAAATAAATGAGCGCCTCAGCCTTTGTAAAAAAACGTGTATATGAAGTTATATTTAACTCAAGACTGTTTATCTTGTTACAGATCTAACGTATTTCCCTCGCGGGATAGGTTTAGTCTGTTGTCACAATGTTCCTATAGTAATCACGTTTTTTGTGCGGTATATGCGTACTAAAGCGATTCGAAAACTATTCAAAATGTTTTGTGCATTTCTAGGTTCCATCACGTTCGTGTCAAACAAATTATGGTTTCCGAAGTCAAGTTCGTTGCTAAGGATTCCACTGTTCGTGAAGTAAGTTAGCAAAAACATCGCAGCGCGCAAATATATACCGTCATAGCGGGGCGGCGAAACCCCAACATGGTGCTCTGGTTGTGCACGAAAGATGTGCAATAGCTGGCACATATGTGGCGCGTCGGCTCAAGGTGTTGGCGCACCCACTGCGCATCCTAGCTAGGGAGGTTCCCCTGCCTCTTTGAATTGTATGGCTGTAGGTTCTGGTAGCTGTATTCGTAGCTGATTTAATTTTTTCCTTTGGGGGTTTTCATAAACTTTGTTTATAATGTTTTCCAAGTTTTCCTCTTCCAGGTGCAAGATTTGGTGCTCAGCATGACCGGAGTGAAGAGTTTTCCCGTTGTACAAAATAAAGGTAATTGTTTGAATTGATGTTAACTAATCTGTCTCTGTCAGCAAATACTTTTGCGCGCACAAAAAGTTCTAGCGACCATATACGGTGTGCGGTTTTCTCGACAAACACAATGTAAAAATTAAAAGAACTCTTTTCAGAGAATATGATTTTACTTGGCTCGATTGGCAAATCACAACTACACAAGTTCTTGGAAGCAAAGGTAGGTATTGATTTTTACCAAATTATGATACAGTTTTCGGCTACGTGAATTGGCTACTGCCGTACTACGTTCTCAGGCGCGCAAATGCGTAACCGCATCGGCGGAAAAGAGGCGGCTTTTTAACCTGATAAAGGCGGAGACGCAGAAAAGAGGTTTCTCTGTGTCTCGAATTTGCAATCTTTTCCCGCGGACGCGGCTACGCTCTTCGCGCCTGAGGACCAGAGAAGGACAGTTTGGGTTTATCTCGCGATTGATTTTACTTGAGCGTACCAAGTCTAAAATCTGGTGAATAATCTCGTCGAGTTCGGGGTTTATTGAACTACGGTCCCGAATGAATATATAACAGAACATTAATTATTATGTGATCTCTTTCGTTTAGGTTGGGATGAAAGCAAGGCAGGCGGAAGCTGCGCGACGTGTTCGAGAGGCCATATCTTATGTAGATCATCGATTCAAAATTGCGCATCAGGTATTAATACATATAATGGATAATGGATAGTATTATTTATTAAAGTATTTTTCCTTAAACAAGTAAAGCATTGTATGATTCACTTCCTAAACTATTCTTTGCACTTCAGCAGGCCCCGCCCTCAGCGCCAGCTATAGCAGCGTCACAGAGTTTGGATAATATATTGGACGCGACGACTCCGCCTAGAAAGACTGGCAATAGGTTTGGTTCCTAACTTAGTCGACCAATTGGTTCATCTAACATATGGGAATGCAGCCCGGTATACGTTCGCAAACCACCTGCCATACCGCTATAAAGTTGTGCTTCCGTGTTCAAGATGGCACATAATTGAACATAAATTGCAAAAAAAAATGAGAAACCGGTTGTACAGTATAACGATAACGTTAACCTGTTGGCCTTCACAACCCACGTATCATACCGCTTTAAGGTTCACGGTGGTGCCGGTACCAAAGAAGAAAGAAGCTGAAGAACCAACCCTATCTGAACGTAAGGATTCAAACATGACGGGATCTCAAAATGAGCAATTAAATGGAACTCATCCGACTGTTGGACCATTTCTCAGTGATGAGGATAAGGTGCGTTTCAGCTTAGTTGGGCCATCAAAGTTCGCAAACCATGTGCGGCGCACGCTTCGCGAACCTTTCGCTCACCTTTTATACCAATACAGTGTTCTAGATGTGACTTTGTCCGTCTAAGTTTTTGAGCAGACTAGCGCATATTTTCTTTATTATGAACATTAATTTCTTGCTCCCCCCGCCGAATCCGCTGGCAGAAACGAGCGAAACGTTGGCGAGGGGTGCGCGGCCCGCCATTTGCGAGCCGCGTGTTGGCGGCGCGCTGACAGACGACTTTCCTTGTTTTACAATATTTTTTGTAGTTTTCATCTTTTAGGAGGCGATCTTTGCAATGGGCAAGAAGAGAAATGTTTCCAATGGATCTTTATCGTCTTCGGATGGGAAAGAGAAGGATCATCATGGAGTTTATCATACAATTGGAGGTCGGTTTTGGTTTACTAAGAGAGAGGGGAACGAGAGAGAGAGAGAGAGAGAGAGAGAGAGAGGTCAAATAAAGAGAGAACTGATAAATAGGCAGCGACACAGAGACAGATACTCACTAGATTGACAAAGACAGAGGGACATACTGATAGATAGACAGAGAGAGGAAATCAGAGATAGAGGAGAGAGAGAGAGCTCGGGATTCAAATCTCTCAAGAGAGGAAGATAATGAAATAACGAATTAGTATTTCCTTCAGGCGTGTTCCGCTCGCTTTCCAAGTTCAGTTTCCACAGACACAGAAAGCAACCGCCCGCCCATGAGTTTGATCTCTACGGTGATGACGTAAGCATTTTTTTTACTCTGTTGCACTATTAAAGCGGTATGGCACATGGTTTTGAAACGTATGCTGGCTGGACAGGCATTGTTGTCGATAATTCTTTTATTTTGTAGTTTCTTTTCTGTATACTCATAAGTTTAGAGAGCTCTATGGGAGCAAGTTGTGCTGAATGAAAGGGTCGATCTCTCCACGGTGACCATTGATCCTGCACCATTTCAATTGGTGGAAAATACGAGTCTGTTTAAGGTGGGTTGGGTATTTCGCACAAAATAAAAGCCTTGGCCCGTGTGCGGCATACCAGCGGCTCACGCTTGTTGTCCCCCCCCCCCACGCTCCGGAGAATTAATTTCTCAATATATGAGCGAAAAGTGGGCAAGAAGCGGGCGAGGAGCGTTTCAGTGTAATCTTGAGCTTTCCGTGAGCCTGCCCCTTCAAACATACAGATTGATGCGAGGTTTTATGTTGAGTTTGTAGAAGACACACTTGATTTTATTCAGATGCACTCTTTGTTTTCGCTGCTCGGTTTGGAACGAGCCTACGTGACCAGATGTGGACGTTTGTGCGGTGTTGTTGCGCTAAAGGAGGTATCTATTTTTTTTTTATTATCTTTAGAAAATCAATAAACACTTTTCCAGGCAGTTTACAGTCAGTAATATGTACCGTAGTATGATTTATGACATTAATTTAATTATCGATTGATTTATTGATTTATTGATTTATTCAGTTGCGTGTGGCGATTGGTCAAGTTCAGGATGGACTTCTGTGTCACAAGACAAAGGCTGGAGGTTTAGACGACGAGGATGATGAGGGTGACTATCAAAAGAGAGAGGAGACAGACAGTGATAGTGACTTTGAGGACAACTTACAGGTGAGAGTACTGTAGGTCATCATGATTATTGGCAGCCGGCACTCTCTTTAAGCGAATATGTAGGCACTCAAAATGAGCAAAAAAAAAGCGAAACTAGCGTTTCCATACCAGACGTTAATTTAAATAGGCGACTGAATATGTAAATACGAAATTGGAATGCGCTGCATCTTGAATCTTGCTATTTGCCGATTGAAACTGAAATTTATTCAATCGGACCCAAATTTATGCAAGGGTTCCGAATTAGCGTTTACTATGGAAAAGGCGAGCTTTGTAATTGATTTTCTTTTAAGTGGGTAATTGTAGACAACTTTTGTTATTGTTTCCTTAATGGGCAACATGCATTCTATTAATACAGCTTAACTTCAAAAAGGGCCTACATATTCCCTTTAAAGCGTAAAGCTATTTTATTTTGTGAGTATCTCTGTGTCTCTTGTTCAGCCCCGCTTGGAAGTCATCTCTCGCGCCAATACCGTATCCTCTGTGGGAGAACTAATCGATATTGACAAACTGCCGACCAACAGCACTTCTGATGTTAAAGAAGCTAAGGATTTGAAAGCGCAGCAGGTGAGACTGTTAAAAGTATTAAAACGTTGTGAACAAAGAAAAAAAAACGGTCCGTCATGGTTCGAAGGTGGTAGTTTTTGGCTGTTTTTGTTTATGGGTTGTATATATTTTACGCAGTGACGGTTGCATTGTGGTGTGCGCAGAGCTCGTAAAATTGTGATTGTATATACTTTGCGAGCGCCTGACCCTTAACTTAAAATCAGTATTTGTGTTGTATGAAAACTTTTTGCAGGATGAGTTCGAGGCCGACTCGGAACGGCAGCAAGCTGGTGGCTCTATGTCAGCGTCCCCAGTTCAGTTTAGTGAGGAGTTGGCCGGGTCGAAGCGTTTTGATTACAATATCGATAAAGTACCGACCATTAATATAGGTAAGCTTTCGGTGTTTGCGAGATTATTAGAATTGAACACATGGCATGCTCCCATGTATTGAAACGTATGTTGAACATCTCCACTCTCATATATTGAAACGTATGTTGAACATCTCCACTCTCATATATTGAAACGTATGTTGAACATCTCCACTCTCATATATTGAAACGTATGTTGAACATCTCCACTCTCATATATTGAAACGTATGTTGAACAATCTCCACTTCTATATTTGAAACGTATGTTGAACATCTCCACCTCATAGATTGAACGTATGTAACGTATGTTGAACAACTACACCCTCATATATAATTGAAAGTATGTTGTTGAACATCTTCCCTCTTAAATATTAAACGTATGTTGAAATCTCCACTTCCATTATTGAAACGTAGTGAAACATCTCCAATCTCATATATTGAAACGGATGTTGAAAATCTCCACTCTCATATATTTAAAACGTATGTTGAACATCTCCCACTCATATATTGAAAGTATGTAACGTATGTTGAACATCCTCCACCCTAATATTTTGAAACGTATGTTGATCTCTCCACTCTCATATATTGAAACGTATGTTGAACATCTCCACCCTCATATTGAAACGTATGTAAAAATTCCCACTCTATATATTGAAAACGTATGTTGAACATCTCCACTCTCATATATTGAACGTATGTAACATCTACACCTCATATATTGAAAGTATGTTGAACATCTCCACATATTGAAACGTTGTTGAACATCTCCACCCTCATATATTGAAACGTATTGTTATGTTGAACATCTCCACTCTCATATATTGAAAACTATGTTGAAACATCTCCCCATATATTTTGAAATGTTGAACATCTCCCCTCATATATTGAAACGTATGTAACGTATGTTGAACATCTCCACTCTCATATATGAAAACGTATGTTGAACATCTCCACTCCCATATATTGAAACGTATGTTGAACATCTCCACTCTCATATATTGAAACGTATGTTGAACATCTCCACTCTCATATATTGAAACGTATGTTGAACATCTCCACTCCAATATATTGAAACGTATGTTGAACATCTCCACACTCATATATTGAAACGTATGTAACGTATGTTGAACATCTCCACTCTCATATATTGAAACGTATGTTGAACATCTCCACTCTCATATATTGAAAACGTGTTGAACATCTCCACTCTCATATATTGAAACGTCTGTTGAACATCTCCATCTCATTTCGTATGTTGAAATCTCATCTCATATTGAAAAACGTATGTTGAAACGTATGTTGAACATCTCACTCTCATATATTGAAACGTATGTTGAACATCTACACCTCATAATTGAAAACGTTTGAACATCTAACTCTCCATATGAAACGTATGTTGACATCTCATGCTCATATATTGAAACGTATGTGAAACACTCCACTCTCATATATTGAAACGTATGTTGAACATCTCCACTCTCATATATTGAAACGTATGTTGAACATCTACACTCTCATATATTGAAACGTATGTTGAACATCTACACTCTCATATATTGAAACGTATGTTGAACATCTCCACTCTCATATATTGAAACGTATGTTGAACATCTCCACTCTCATATATTGAAACGTATGTTGAACATCTCCACTCTCATATATTGAAACGTATGTTGAACATCTCCACTCTCATATATTGAAACGTATGTTGAACATCTCCACTCTCATATATTGAAACGTATGTTGAACATCTCCACTCTCATATATTGAAACGTATGTTGAACATCTACTCTCATTATTGAAAGTATGTTGAACATCTACACTCTCATATATTGAAACTACTCTCATATATTGAAACGTATATTGAACATCTCCACTCTATATGGACATATATTGAACGTATGTTGAACATCTACACTCTCATATATTGAAACGTATGTTGAACATCTACACTCTCATATATTGAAACGTATGTTGAACATCTTACTCAATATTGAAACGTATGATGAACATCTCCATTCATATATTGAAACGTATGTTGAACATTTACACTCTCATATATTGAAACGTATGTTGAAACTACACTCTCATACACACTCTCATATATTGAAACGTATGTTGAACATCTACACTCTCATATATTGAAACGTATGTTGAACATCTACACTCTCATATATTGAAACGTATGTTGAACATCTACACTCTCATATATTGAAACGTATGTTGAACATCTACACTCTCATATATTGAAACGTATGTTGAACATCTACACTCTCATATATTGAAACGTATGTTGAACATCTACACTCTCATATATTGAAACGTATGTTGCCTTCAAGGTAAGCGTTTTCGTTTCCATAAACCTTGGACGATACTTTTCTCGGGATTTTCATGTAAGTATGCAATCTTATGTCGATAATGGAAACATTCTGTGACTGTTTGAGTCGACTGGTGAAAAAATATGATAAATATAACTATTGTAATGGTCCAGAGAAACCGACGTCGTCAACAAAGCTGGTAGCTCATGAGAATCCGGCATATTCACCGAGTTCGTCAGAAGATACACAGGATGAAGAGGCGAATGAGGAGAAAGGAATTGAGATGAAGGTACAATAAGATAAAGACAGTGGAAGGATGAAGAGAGAGAGAGAGAGAGAGAGAGAGAGAGAAGAGAGAGAGATAGTTAATAATGAGAGAGACAGAGAGAGGGGATAACATAAATAAATAAATCTTTTATGTTTTACCAGGGCTAACATAGAGAGAGATGTTTGATAAATTTTTATAATTACAGGAATGTGGCCCTAATAACGGTAACGACTCCCAACCATCCACCCGTCTCACTACTCCTTCCCTGTTGGGAATCCTCTCCCGAAGTGACACCGACAGTAGTTTGGACGACGGAAGTCGACCCTCGTCACCCAGAAATCCGTTACGGTAGGATTTTTTTTTTTAATTACTGTATGATACTGGGCTGTGAAGCAGTACCTTAGATACCTTAGAGTACCTTAGATATACTCAGGTACTACATATGTGGAGACAGAAAGACACAGAATGCAACACATAATACATGGGGAAGGGTGCAGTTGTCGAGCACAAGCTTCACAAACCACTGTTGTACAGCTTTAATTGTGGTAGCACATAATATGAAATATGAAATATTATGTGCTACCACAATTAAAGCTGTACAACAGTGGTCTCTCTCTGCACTTTCTTGCACTCTCACTCATTCAAATATCTCCTTATGCCACTCTCCACTATCACTTACCCTGGTTTATTCTTACTTCTTACTTTACGCCTTGTACATTTTTGTCTCACACTGTACCCTCGCACATTGTCTTACCTTTCTTTCTTTAGAATGTGATCGTGTTGTTGTTGTGATTGATGTGTCTGTGATAACTCTGTGATTATGTTATGTTTTGTAGGTAATGTCCTGATGATGACCTACGGTCGAAACGTTGACAAATAAAACACATATAATACCCTTTGTGTTGTCAATTATGGTTGGGATTAATGCTCACAACATCTGTACAAGAAGAATAATACGAAATAGTTCTGTCAGACGTGACGCCGGCACTAGTGCGTAAGGCAGATTCCCCTGCACCGTTTCCGCTGATTCGGTTGATCTCACGAGGTGCTCTTTACCTTTTTAACGTTTTATCTCTTTACAGACCGAAGAAGCACGTGAAGATTGTGATGCCTTCCGATGATGACCCGTCAATCGATAAATGGTCGTACGCAGAAAATTCGCAGACTTTTAAGAAGAGACCAAGGAAGTGAGAGTTATCCATCACAGTGGAGGATATTGATTGATCTTTTCGAAGGGAAGGAAATAGTTGAGCCCTAACTAAATCTAAATGCTCACTGTTACAATTTTATTGGTTCAGTAATACTCAATCTAATTTTTGTACCGTTTTTATCGTTTTATCGTTTTATCGTTTTTATAGTTAATATCATCTTTTTTGAAGCGTAATGGTGCTTGGTTTGGGAGGTATATGCTGGACAACTATGAATTCCATGTATTCTATGCAAATTTTTGGGCCCGTACTGGAACTGCGAAGCATGACACATAAATGACATAAATTTCCATACAATACCTGGGAATGATGCGGTTATCTGCAGTATACGTTACAAGACCACGTGCCATACCGCTTTAAGAATTTTTTTGTTATTGATTTGTAATAAGGTTTTTTAGTAGTTGATTGTTTTAGGTGTTTCAGTTCTTAGTGCTCAATTCTGTTATGAAATCGTATTTTTGTTTTGATTTTCCTCTCACTTCTTGCGTGTGTCTTCTTTCTTTGGTCACTATTTTACATCGGGTTGTGTAAGGCATTTATTGATTTTTATCAGCAACGATTTTCTATTATCGATTGTTTTCCTCTAATTGCAATGATAATTTGGGGTAAGTACCTTTCGATTACTGTAGGCAATAATGGCGCATTTTATTTATATGCTTATGTTAATTATAATTGTATTTAATAACTTCTCTGCTTCATACCTTATTGACACCTGATTCAAATTTTCATTTGGTGCAATGCGCTACAAAGTTTTATCGAAAGTTTTATTCTTTTTTATTGCATTAATTAATTTTTAGAACACGTTAATTATAAACAAAGTTATTTGGTGGTTACGTTACGGTTAAATGCGAGTTCATTCACTTATTTCTTTTATTCAGTTTTATATAAGGACACGTACGTATGTGTTAATAATTACCATATCAAGGAGTTTTAGAACCGTAGAACCTACCGAGACCAGTTTCACAAAAAAAACACCACTGGGTTAGTTCTACTATGCTAACGAAAGGCAATTACAAATTAAAATGGCATTTCGCTCAATTACCCATTGACCTTTCTTTTTGTGACATTGGTCTCCAAAATAAAGATAATATTTACTCGTAAATGAATTAGAACTCGTTTAGCTGCCGTGTAGTCATTAGTTTTGCTTTAATTATATTACTAAATGTGAATAAACAATAAAGCTATGATTGTTTAGAATAATTGCAGAGATAATTAGAAAAATGAACATGTTGAAAATAGTGCTGGGCTTAGGCTTAGGCTTAGGCTTAGGCTCCGTCAACATCGACAATAGGACCCGAATTTATCAACAATGCTGGTCCTCAAGCTGAACGCCGGCGACTGCTTGCGACAGTTGTGTGACCTAAAAGATATGACAATTTTGTAATTATTGATAACCAGGCAGACGACAGGTGACTGCGAATACCCACACTATATCCTAACACGTATGCCACGCATTTGCCACTTTAGATGGCAGGCGGCCCAAAACGAATGGACGCCCCCCCCCTTCCCCGCATAGGATGCGCCACACACAACTCACTGACTAAACGTGGATGGTTCGCTGCGAAACCCTGGCGCAAAAATTTCTCGCGACGAAAGATATGCGCTTGATGCAGAATTGAATAAAAAAAAAGATGACGCGACGACTTCTCCCTGTCTTCGCCGGAGCACGGCGTGATATAGGCTCATTTTTTCTTGGCGCCCCATCAGATTTTCGCGTAGACCGCATGATTATAGGAATTCGAAAAATTTGCGTGTCATGATACATTTTATATTAAAAGCATAATAAACGACCAACCTCGTTATTCTGTCGTCTCTTTCTCAGTGGCTCTCTCTTCACCATTTCTCTGTAGCAGCGTTTCCAATTGCGTCCCGGCAGAGGGCTGAGGTACTCGATTTGAAGTCGACGCGTAAGTTTTGGAGGCTAAAAAACGATATAAGATTCCCTCTATGTGTCTTCTGTCTTCCCCTCCCTGTCTCTCTCACTCTCTGTGACGTCCCTCTCTCTGTCTCTCTCTCTCTCTCACTCTGTCATGTCTGGCTTTTGCAGCATCGTTGTGTTTGTCCATTCTCAGTATACGATCTGGAGAATCTTGAGCTCGTTTTCTTAACTATATGCAGGCCGAGCTTCCACCAGCGAGAGGAATAAAGAATAATCGTGAAACTCAGAGAACTTACCCTGCAGGTCCTCTTGAAGGGCGGTTCGGCACCGAAGTATTTGCCTACAGCACTCAGCCACGCCAAATCCTCAGACGTGGGCTCAACCTCTCTGCAATGTCGTCAATAAAATTAAAGACTTCAGCAGATCGCTTCTACAGAGATCCAGGAATTTTCTTACGGAGTTTCCTATGGTTAATTTATATCATCAACGTGGCTGGTCTATCTCATCAACGTAGGTGATCCTTCCTATGAACGTGGGAGTCTGTTTGGTGGTGTCTCTAATCAACGCAGGTGGTTGATGGCAACAATGTGGGTGGTCTATCTCAACGTGGGTGGTCTATCTCAACGCCTTGGGTGGTCTATCTCAACGCCTTGGGTGGTCTACCTTAACGTCTTGGGTGGTCTATCGCAACGACTCAACTGGGTGGTCAGTCTCAACTGGGTGGTCTATCTCAACGTCTTGGGTGGTCTATCTCAGCGACGTGGGTGGTCTATCTCAACGACTCTGGTGGTCATCCTTATCAACGTGGGTGGCCTGTTTGGGTGGTTTCTCTTATCACCGCAGGTGGTTGATGGCAACAACGTGGGTGGTCTAGCTCAACAACCTGGGTGGTCTATCTCAATGTCGTGTGTGGTCTATCTCAACAACGTGGGTGGTCTATCTCAACGAATTGGGTGGTCTTCCTTATCAACGTGGGTGGTCTATATCAACGACTTGGGTGGTCTTCCTTATCAAGGTGGGTGCGGTTTCTCTTATCACCGCAGGTGGTTGATGGCAACAACGTGGGTGGTGTAGCTCAACAACCTGGGTGGTCTATCTCAAAGGCGTGGATTGTCTATCTCAACGAGGTGGCTTCTCTCAGCAGCAACGTTGATTGTCATGCAGCTTTCTGAATTTGATTTTTTTTTAATAAGGAGGACCATACAAAACACATGAAACCTACTCAACACTGTCCTCTTCGCAGACGGAAACGAGCGAAGGCACACCAAATGTTGTGTCTGTCGACTTGACATCGGTTCCACTTTCTTCGCTATCTGAAAGACTATAGTAATTCCACTCAGATTACTATTGTCGTTTTTCAGCTTTAAACGCGTACTAAAGCATAACCACAGAAGAAGGGAACGACGATTTAGAAAACACGCGAATTATAATTTGTGTAAAAAAATGCTGTACTTTATTGATAGCTCAGACATAAGAGTGAGAAATATACCGGTTTCTTCAGTGTCCGTTTCATCAGAACTACCACCTTCTTCCTTTGTGTACGTGGGAGACGACTCACTGAATGCACTCCTTGTGGACAAAGTTCTAAAGAAAACAAAAGTTACTTTTGTTCAATCAGACTCAGGGCATATTCACCACTCAATTCCCCATGGTTCCCTATCTTTTTATCTGCGTCGCTCAAATTAGAATGCTATTTTCTGTCCCCAGGGAGTATTTCCCCGAGGGAATCGGAGTAGTGAATATGGCCTCTGGAATCCATATGGTCAGAAGCATATCTCTAAAAAAAGATCACACAATAAAGTTGCTAATGATACGGATTCTTTTATAAAATCTCCCTCAAGGACGAAGCTCCATAACTAAGCGACAATTCTCCAGAGAAATCCCTAAAATATTGATTGATTTTGCTAAATTTAGTATGCACAAATTAAAGCGAAATAACGGCCGGTTTTTGCAAGGCATCCAGGACAACTGATTTCTTACGTATTTATGCAAATTTTTATTATAATCTGTGTTCATTTGCATAAACTGAGTATGAATGCTGGTGTGCTCGTTGCGTTTCAAAAACCGGCCGGTATTTCGCTTTAAACCCACGAGTTCCAATCTTCACTATTGACATCCTTGCCCTCGGGCTTCAAATTGGTGATACGGGGATCACGGCCGCCGGCCTGACGCTGTTCCTCCTAAATGTACAAATACAACAAAAAGAGTAAAACAAGGGTGAAAGTAGGGCTTAGTAGACAAGAAACAAGAATAATAAACGTAGAAATCTGTCGACAAACTCTCCTACACCCCCACATGTGAACGACAAAGTAAAACAGAAAGTCGTATAATATATACATGTCACATGTGAAATGTACTACAGGGTGGTCCTATAGTTTTAAACCCTGGCATTTTAACCGCCAAAACAATAATATTGATGCAATGAACACGCGATTCGTTTTAATCAACGAGTTATCATGTTTTGTAGCATAAAGCAAGTACAGTTTTCAATATATCCCTCCTATCCCTTCACACAGTCCTCCAGATGCCTCTTAAACGAGACCTCCGTGGAACGCAGGTATTTGGCGACACTACAGCCCATAACTTCGGAAGGACAGTACGCAGTGAGGTCAAATTTGTGTGAGACAAGGTGCAGGCCTTCCCTTCCAAGTGTGACCAGGTGCGAAAGTCGGAAGAATTCAGTTCGGACGAATACTGCTGATATTCCGCATGGCTGCAAATCCAGAAAACACGGGCAAGAG
Source organism: Pelodera strongyloides (assembly GCA_036852015.1). NCBI lineage: Eukaryota > Metazoa > Nematoda > Chromadorea > Rhabditida > Rhabditidae > Pelodera > Pelodera strongyloides. Next base: position 154,602 of record JAANDG010000226.1, read on the forward strand.
AACGGCCCTACACGATCGTCGACTCATGAGATGATGCTGCGTCTTGTTTGAGGGTAAACTGTATTCCATTGCAATAATTACGGCTCCGTAGAAGTAAAGAGATCATCAATACGTTTTGTAGGTAATTTGGACTGTGCATTTCGACGCAGTTAGTCACAAATACCCGTGAGGTTGTTTCCGTCGACGTCACAGCCGCCCAGCTGACGATAGCGACCGGAAGTACGACTCATTCGCCTCCGTTGACATCCTGGACCGATTTGCAAAGCACGCGCCGATTTTGGTGGCTGTAGACCTGCTGGTTCATGAATAAAGCTCGTCTGAAAGAAGGATACCCGAGGCGCGTTCCTCACGACGAATTTTATCAAGCTGACATGTTCGCTTTCCGACATCATTATTCAGCGAGCAGAAAAGATATCAACATGGTACTTCGCAACGCCTTAGATAACAGTATACCGAACCTTGGTGGAAAATACCACATCATTTCAATGAAAACTCATGAAATTATTCAATTTCGAAAAATATTCTTCCAGGGTTTAAAACTATTGGACCACCCTGAATAAACTACAGTGTGTAACTACGACTACGGTAGTGAGACACACAAACACCCTCAATAAAGTGTAAACTAAGAAGCTATGGTGTCTATTTTAAACAGAGATTCAAAATTTTGAAAAAATGACAAACCCACCTTGCGCTTTCCGAACATACGACTATTCGGTGCCACAACGTTGCCCATATTCATTTAGAGTACTTCTTTGGAGAATAATTCGACGGAAGATGAACTTCTTTGTAGTATGGGAAAGATATAGACGTGGTACGTCCTTATACTAAGCAACTAACAAATTAATCAGCTGCAAATTTATTAATAGGAAATAAATGCAACCAATGAAAATTAGCATACGATTCCATTCTAATTTATCACGGCCACTATGTATGCAGTCTATGCTAATTTGACATCAACGCATGTTTTGAGACTAATGAAACGTAATTATAACTTCGAACACTGAACAGAAACAAACTTTGAATGAAGGTTCCTTTATTGAAGCGTAAAATATTTATCTCTTCAACACATTAGAATCACAGAGACACCAATAAATTGGGTGAACCCCAAGAAAACGCTATTTTATTTATTTCGAAAAACGTTCTGCGAAAACGGCGTTGCTATAGTTTGAAGATACGTGTGAAGACGAGATGTTAACCCTATTTTTGTCCATCTATACCGCACTTCATCTTACCGTACTCGTGACACTATGCGGAGGAAAGAAGGAGGTGAGACCTATCGTAGTACAGTAGCTATATAAATGGGGCGGAGCTTGTCATTCAGAAACACGTGGGTAGTCCCCCTGGGGCCAATGGGGAGAGAAAGAGCTCACGCAGGCTCATGAAAAACCCTGCGATGTACTCTCCGAGCTGTACGAGCCGTAAAACTTATAGGTATAGGTAATCAGGCTGTCTGCCAAGTATGTATCACCATCTTTGTACCTAAAGATAAGCCATGTTATTATTTCCAGAAACCACCGGCAGCTGCACGAAAACCCTCGATCGTTATTAAGAATTTGAGCAGTTGTACGTTTTTTGTTGCTAAACTTGGCGGCACCAGTCTGCACTGAAAATCCAATCACCAGTTAATTATCATTGAAACTGCGAAGTGAAGATATATATGAGAATCGACGTGAATCGGCAGTGAATTATGATTTCAAGCTTCTTTTATCTGTCGAATTTGCAAGATTAACACCAATGGTTTTTGTTACAGTAAGTAAATGAATAATAATAATTGAATCAACATAAAAAAATACTAATTTACAGCGGGAGTCGATAAGAAAGAAGGTGAGGGCGAAAAAAAGGAGGAAGAAAAGAAGGAAGAGGAAAAGAAAGATGAAAAGAAAGAGGAGGAAAAGAAGGATGATAAGAAAGAAGGGGACAAGAAGGAGGGAGAAAAGAAGGACGAGAAGAAGGATGACAAGAAGGTACTTGTTAGAACTAGCTCGCAATTGTGTGCGCCGATCTTGCGTCATATAGTTGGGGCCATGGAGGAGCACCGTCTGTAAACATCTATGACCGATTGCGTATTCATCACGTAATTACTCTTTTTAATGTTCAGGAAATTGTTGCTCAAAAGACGATCAAACCAGCGATGCCCACTGAGAAAGCTGGAGAAAAGGAGGGAGAAAAAGTCGTTAGTAACCCCATTGTGTCCGTTGTCACTGAAGCAGGAACAGTCGCACCCGAACCAGTGGTAGGCAATGCTTTAGCGTTGTAGTTAGCGGGTTTTTCAGTGGTTTCGAGGTTAATCATTCGACAAGCGTGCGCGCGAAGTGTGCACACTTCTGGTTAGCGCACGCGTGGCGCATCTTGGGCGCCCCTCCAAAAAGCGTACCACCGACACTCTATAGATGGACTCGCCGCAGGCTGCGGCGGAACCTCTTCTTTTTAGTACGAATAAGACGTATCATGCATTATCTGATATTTTCATAGGTACTGGTGTTATTATTTATGAATTTCTATCAATATTTAGAAAGAGGAAAAGAAAGACGAGAAGAAGGATGACAAAAAAGACAAAAAGGATGATAAAAAGGAGGAAAAGAAGGATGACAAGAAAGAAAAAGAGAAAAAGAGTGAAGCAAAGGACGATAAAGAAAAGAAGGATGATAAGAAGGAAGAGAAAAAGGAGGAAAAGGTGAGCGTTTTGTAAAATGATTGTACCAATCAAATACATGAATTTACCTCTTGTATCAGATCAACGGGTAGAATTAGCAATGTTTCAAATAAACTATAACAAAGACAATGCACATCGCCTACAGTAGGATCAAGCGCAACCGTACAATACAGTACAGTTATTTAATTAATTTTACTAACAGGAAGAGACGAAAGAGAAAAAGAGTGGAACTAAAGAAGATAAGGAAAAAAGCAAAAAGGAGGAAAAGAGTAAGAAGGAGGAGGACAAGAAAACAGAGGAAAAGAAGGAGGAGGAAAAGAAAGAAGAAAAGAAGGTATGGTTTATTTCATAGAAGATTTAACATTCTCTGCTCCCAATTAGGGCGTTCTCCCGCCCAGCGTCAAAGTATTATTAAAGTTTATAAATTCCGATTTCATGCTGGACACAGTACTATATATTTTTTTGATTTACTACTTACAACTTACTCTTAATGTTGTGCCCAGCACACGATTCACAAGCCACGTGCCATTCCTCTTTAAAAACATATCCTAATTTTAGGAGGAACCCAAGAAAGAGGAAGAGACCAAGGAAGCCACTAAAGAAGCCACAAAAGAGGCATCCAAAAAGGATAATATGTCGAAAAAGAATGCTACAAAGAAAGAGAAAAAGTAGTGGATAAATGAAATGGAGCCGTCCAATTTGAATTTACGATTAATAAAGACTGCTTTTGAAACAAATTTCCGGAACAAAGGCGAGACTCATGACCCTCAAAGCGAAATAATGGCCGGTTTTTGAAACATATCGAGTACAATGATAATAAATTAGAACACAAAATCGGGATTGTTCGGGATTGATTTTCCGAAAGGAAACCATACAAATTCATCGTTCGGGATGGACTTTTTGGAAACGTTCCAATGCTTGGAGAAAACAAAAAATACAGTATGAATTAGCTTGCGAAAAACGTTTCCCGCGCATATTTTTCAAATTTTCCATGTTAATTCATACTGTATTTTTTGTTTTCTCCAAGCATTAGAACGGTTCCAAAATGTCCATCCCGAACGATGAATTTGCCTGGTTTCCTTTCGGAAAATCAATCCCGAACGCGCCCTAAATTCGAGCAATTAGCATAAATACACAATAATTCAGTTGTCCACGATGCGTTTCAAAAACTGGCCGGTATTTCGCCAAACTGGCCGGTATACTGCCACCGTGATTTCATAACTCTTACTTAAACTACTTTAACAGCACCACAAAACCGTCGCACGACTTTTGATGCATTGTGAATTGTGAGGCACGAAAATTATCCCTTCTGAGAACGTGAAGTGACAAACGAGTGACAAAAGTGACAATAGTAAAACAATATTAATCAATAACAAACAACAAACATTGTACATACATAAAGCACATGGAGATCATGAGGGAATGAAACAAAGTTAACAAAGTAACCACAATACAAGGCTTCCTGATTAGCCACAAATTAGAGCGGCCTGACACGTGGTTTTGAAACGTATACTGGATACAGTTTCTTCTGTTTTGCGCCGTTTCGGTATGGTACAGAACACAGTTTACACAATTTGCACACATTACGTGGTCGTAGTTCTCCGGATAAGTTTCAAAAACCAAGCGCCATACCGCTTTAAAACAAAGTTCCCTTTAATGCCATTCGTCTTCTTCATATAAATCTCCTTCGACGTCCAATTCTGAACTCGTTTTATCCACATCTTCCTTCACTAATCGGCGAACTTTCTCGATTACATCCTGAAAACAGATAATGTAAAGTGAACCCCTTTAAATCAACCACAGAAATCAACGCTGGGAGGCTTAGCACAGCTAAGTCTCCCACGCTCGGGAATATATTCCCATATATCTTCACCAGGCCTACCAATTTTACAGCCCTTAGCGTCTGTACGGGAAACAAGTCAGTGATCGGTGAACTATCAACCAAAAACCCCAAGTCTCATCTTGCAAAGAATGGAACATGGTCATAGACCAGATGCTTGTCGCTTTAAACTATTATTGACTGACCCCATGCATCCATCCGTGTGTCTCGTCCAATTCATCCCTCTTTCCTCTTTCCAAAAGTATTCTCGCCTCTTCTAATTCAATATCACAAAGACAGTACCACATCTGGCGGACACGCGGGAGCCGACCTAAACAAAGAACACTCAAATGTGCTAATCTGAACAAGAACCCTCAAATATGCAACATATTCGACTGATACTAGTTCACATTAGTGAGCCCAATGTGCAATGTGCTCAAGAACACTCTGATATATGCGCACTCATCCAGGGAAACACTCAAATAAACAAGAAGGTAGAAAACGCTATAAGTTACCAACTTCTCCGGATTGGCATTGGCGCAAACAATCTCTACAGTGCAGACTATTGCAAATTTATAGATTTGAGCGAAGCATATAATTTAGACACTATGTTTCAGCCACTCAACTAAACAGACCAACACTACGACCACATTCACTAGAGTATGTGCTCACCTGGCATGTAAGTATAGTGAATGGGCTCCTCTGCTAACGCCGCAGCGGAACCACGATCCACCGCCGAAACTTTTAATCGATTTCTCTCCGGGATCTTCGAATGCTGTCTGAAGTAGCACGTTATAGGGTTTCAAAGTATCCCAGGTGTGATTCTGTCAATACCACATACCACCATATTTCTGCACGAACTTGCATATATAATACGAAATACGAAATATTAAAAAAAATTCTCGTGTAGTTCCAAGATACGGTAAATTTTCAGCATACTTGGAAACCCCATTATAGATCAATAAACAATAATAAGCTCAAAACATCTGGCGAATAAGTAACACGTAAAAAAATATGTAGACTGAATACCACATGTACCCTGGTGATTCAGCATCAGTTTTGACATACACTCTCTAAATTTGAAAGTATGATTATAAAGACAAGAAAATAACCAACCTAAACGAAACCATCATTGTTTGGTATCTCCTAGCTTCTGGATACTTTCTAGGGTCAAAGCCAAAGCGACACCACAGTCGTCCCCACGGACCCGACGCGATGTAGAAGGCAAATTTGGGCAGCAGGGCTCTGAAGGGATAATTACATACATAGTTAAGCAGACGGCTATAGACTCCTGAGGCGACTTTCCAATACTGCACAGGTGATACTTCAAAGCCTGACCAAAGTGTGCATGCTTGTATGAAACGATTGAAGCGTATTGTCTACAATTAATGCAAATAGACTAATGTAGCTTATTTTGGGGTTAAGAAAAGTTGGACCCAATCCTTGAAAAGTACTATGGTTTTCGTTTCAGACACTGTGACAAAAAACGTTTCTCCTTTATATAATAAGACTGCAATAATCATCTGAAGCTTATACATCTTCAAATCACGAAAAACATCGCACACAAAAAAACCGAACCAAATGTTACTGCAAATCAGAAATTACAGTAACCCCAGGCACAGTACAGTTACAGTAAACTCAAAAAAAAGAGAAAATTATAAAAATGCCATACTTTAACAAATGGTCCTCCAATCTGGTCCTGAATATACACGCAACTCGAGTCCACATCGGTCTTTCTTCAAACAATTCCCGTAAAAGACGATGTGGCTCCTCGTTTTTACATCTGAAAGTTCAATGTTTCAGCAAAACAACCAAAACAAACAAACAAATAAACAAACAAACAAACAAACAAACAAACAAACAAACACAAACAAACAAACATACACCCGCACTTCTCTAAAATGTGGAGTGGTGCACCATAAACCAAGCTAAAGAATACACAAATAGACTCAAAACCAAAGTCATTCCCTGACACTAAACATGAATAATCTACCGTAAATTCGCATCTTCAATAGCCTCTGCCGCTGGTTCCTCTGGAAACGCATCGTTGCCGTGCACCGTAACCGAAAGCGCTTTTCTCTCAACACGAAGGTCTGAAATATGAAACAAAATGACATTTCAATTTTATATTGTAAAGAAAGAAGAAATGCTTGAAATATAATTCAAGCTTGACTCCTTGACTTACTCCGTTTGACCCAGAATCTTCCGTCGGTCATTAAACTCTCTGAAGATTCTCTTGTAAGTTGGTTCAAGCAAACCAGGAACCGGAAGTCCAAATGACAATGACACAACTAACCCAAACTGACCCAATTAATCAACTTTCAATATAGCCATCCCGAGATTGACAAAGAAACACTATACAAACAACTCACTCTGTCCATGTCCCACTTTTCGCTTCGTCTTATCTTGTCCAAAATCCGTTTCGCGGCACAAAATTTTCTGAGACGGAGTGTTATACCTATAAAAACATTATATACACCAAAGTATAAACCCGCAACGCGTCTGAATGGCGGAGGTATGCTTAGTGTCACATTTTAGTACAACCTCCGGAGATGGTCTGAGCAAATTCCGAGGTGGTTTTCGCGTGATTTTACACACCGCCTTATGCCCAGCTTGGGCTTGAACCGCCTCATAACTGCTACTGCTATGAAAGACCTCCGTGTGATTACCATTACGGAAAACATGTAAATTAGAATCCGACCTGCTAAACTGATATGGAGGCAGAAAGAGAGGAGTTGGAGCTTCTGCCGTATCTGGACGTTGCCACCAACAAAGTGCTTGTCCAAGATCCAGCGGTATGAGCCGCGGTATCAAATCATCAAAAGTTTCCTCCCCACTACGTCCTAAAGCAGGAGCAAGAATTGCCAAAGTAAGCTTGCTTGCCAGATATATGATGGAAAGGAAAGGTTAGAACATCTTGGCACATACAACAGGGACTATGAATGGGTGTCCTGCCGAAATACACCTTCCGCGCAACTCTAGATTTTTTTAGTATATAAGTTTGCTAAGAAACGATGTCCGCGTACAACACAGATGCCACTTACGGTATCTACCAATCTGCCTGCAAGACAATGTGCGGTAACTACAGAATAAACCTCTAAAAAGTGCATACCTTTGATAGGAAGATACTGGAAATCGCACATGTTGTCAAAGGTGTATATGCTGTGGACCTGAAAAGAACGCACAGATGAAAAAAAACTACAAAGCGGAGACACGTTCACTCAGGTAATGACTTCGGCGAAGAATTACGGTAATGTGTGCACATCCACACCACACCACACGATGGACACCAGACACCATCTGTTGATAATGAATACCGAATATGATATCAATAACACGCGCTATACCGCTTGAAATGCAACAGTCTAACGCATACGCCTGACGCCAGTAACTGGACTGGCCACAATAACACTCGTTCAAACAATAATAAAATACTACAAAACAAAATGCACATACCAATCCAAGGCACTGCGCTTGAATCGTAGAAGGCTCTTTCTTTTTCCGCCTCACTTTCATAATCAGGTGAATGGTTCCCGAAGTAATCTAAACAGATAATAACGATTTATTGATTACATTCAAAGTACATAATCAAAAGGCGACCCTAAGACGGCAACACACACACACACACTGATAGACCACCCACAACCATTTCCAATCCACAGATTTGAGTATAGTAAGTATAGCAAAAGTAGCACATTGGTCCGTTTTGATTTCTGATTATCAGTTCTTAACTACTCATTCTATCTCGTCGCGAGACTTGGATATACACTACGGTACTTTCGGCTGATCTTGTTTTGTTTTACCGAACAAATCTCAACACAAGCCATTTGAAGTACTACGCTACGTAGAGCACACACACACACACCAGTATTGAAAAATCATTTAATTCTTAGAGTAAAGAAATCTACTGTTACTTACCTTCGCTTCCAACTTTCGTTCCGAATGCAAACCACTTGTGTACGTATTCTCAGGAGTCGCTCGCCACTCCAATGCTCTGTTTGCAAAGTGATTCTAAAAGATATAGCTTGTTCAACACAGTGTCGAATTTAGTAAGCATAGCACAATAATAATAATAATAATAATAATAATAACAATAATACATGTTTTGAAGTAATTACTGCATGGAAAAATGGCCACCTAGCATTCACTGTATGGAGCAAACTACGCACAAAAGGGAACCCAAACCCAGTCAGCATAAATATACCAAGCCCCTACCGCTGTTATGTTCCTGATACCGCCAAGCGTGTCCAACGCCCTGTCCAGATTCTTCACAATTCCCGGATATTCAATAACAACATATTCTGGAGGACTTTCCTGATCAGGAAATAATCGTGGAGCAAGCATCTGGAAAGATTAAATGACAATGTTAAAGCGGTATGGCACGTGGTTTCTGTGGAAAGTATACGGGAAAACTGTACCCCCAGGCGGGCGCACAGAAAGGAAACATGAGAATACAGCTGCAAAGCATACGAATAAAAAACACGCACCATACCACTTTAATGTCTAACAAATACTACTCAATTAAGGTGGCAATATCACAACTTTTAATATACATGACAGCGAAAATTCACTTCACAAGTTGAAAATTAACAAAATAATAAGAATAAAATCTTTATAACATAAAACAACCTTGTCAAAGTAAAACGATAAATAAACGTTAGATACACAGAATCAAAAAGTACACGTGGATATTTGTATATATAATCTATCACCACTTATTAGCTTAATTACTCACAAATTAAATAACAGTATTACATCTTAAAAGAAAAGAAAATATACAGAAAAGAGATCAATCAACGCAAGCAGAAGCATGAGATTCGTTAATACTAAATAAATAGCAATTGGAAACATATGTATACATCAAGACTGACATAGAGTCCGAACAAACAAATTCGTAAAAGGAAGTTTAGGGGTATGATATATGATAACTACAAGCAAACACTTCAAACTGCAAACTAACTAAGTAAAATTAAATAATAACGAGGTACCTGGTTACATGCGTTTCTTAGAAATTCTACTATACTACTCAAACAAAGGGCATTTTTTAAAGCATTATTGTACATACACCATGTATTTATGCATAATTATGTCTCCCTCCGGCCCAGATGAGCACAGTGGCAGGCAAAATTACATTTAATACTTAGGACTACAGTTGTCTGACATAAGTATTACAAACGGGTGATATATCGGTTTAAAGCAAGGAGATTCTAACAAAACCTAACGTCTTTCCTAATACAACTTGGTCACGGAATAATAATGATTCGCTTTGAAAGGACAAACTGGGGATCCGTCCGCTTCAAAGAGGTATTCCTTGAAACAAGTGTCACATAGAAAAGCGGGCGAATACGGTAGCATGTCGCAATCTTCGACGACCATTCTGAAAGGGGCATAATAACACATATAAGCATATAAAATAATAATAATAATTATTATATATATATATATATATGATACAAAATACAATGCCTTGAATCCACGGGATGGCTCACTCTATACTACGCGTAAATATATATATATTCAATTATTATTAGATACCATTTAACTTTCCCAATGCAGTGGTCCAGAACTCAACTTAACCATTTAATAATAAATGTCCTGCTAATTTCATACAGTACATACATATGTACATTTGTGCTTTAATCACACTATACAGAACAGATGCCAAAAAAGAGCAACTTACGCGGCATATAGCTTCTTGCAGGCATAGCAGTAAATTTCACCTCCTTTTTCGTATGCAACCAGAGGGTACCTAAAAAGGACTGAACAAATAAAAAAGAAAAAGTAAGGTTGGAAACTTAAAGCGAAATGCTATCCCCTTTGGAAAATTTGCATATGATAAGCAAATCCTATGTATGCTAATTTTGTACGATCGTCCACGGCAATCGTACAAAATTAGCATAGGATACATAGGATCTGCTTATCATATGCAAATTTTCCAAAGAGACTAGCATTTCGCTTTAACAGAAAATTGAACATAACTATAATTTAAAAAAACTACACAACAAAAATATTACTACTACTAAACCTATTCCTATGACTAACAACTAATACGAAACATGTACCGAGAAATACATAAACGGGTCTCACAAAAACCAAATGGGTCAAGCCGTTATCGGAGAACATAAAATAGTGATTCCATGATTCCAATCATACATCACTACAAAAAAAATAGTGCTTACTTTTCAGTGTCCTGTTCATCCTGTGGAGATAATAATCGCAGATCATGAAACTGGAGCAAATGTTCACATTCACCATTGTGCACAAAAACGTACGGTTGACCCAATCTGAACATGCACAAAAATAGCGAGAATTATATTAGATGCAACCATGCAACACACCTTTCAAAAACCGGTCGTGATACCGCTTTAATAATCTACAAAAAAACCTACATCAGAAGTCAATTGTCAATGCGGCCGGAGAAAAAAAATCAGAAATGTGAATAATAATAATAATAATAATAATAAAAACACGCCTCACCTCAATTTTAGATCCTTAACCTTGAATTGCGTTATATCTGCCACTTTGCACTTGCCAAACGTGCCCGGATGCTTTGCCATAAACTCACGTACTGGTCTGCAACAAAATAATAAAAATGTCATATACTCTTCATTTTTCATCAGTCATACACAATTCTATACATGTATGTACGCTCAGCATTTGTACATAACACATAAAGATTGAATCCAAATTTAGACAAAACTAAGAAAACTAATTTGTTGGACTAATTAAAACGAAATGTAAATGAGTCTAAGTTATACGATTCTATGTATAAAAATATGTCAAAATTAAATTAGATAACATCTGTAAATATGAGGAATAAGATAAATAGGATTATAAAATATGGGAGGGTCACCTCGTTTCGACCCCTAAGTCATAGACGAGGATTTAGCCACCGGGGAGGGGGAGGGGTCATCGTCAGTATGATGCCCCGGTGGTTTGTAATATAGTATTAACTTCTCACTAGAATTAAATTCTAAGAGAATGACTGAGGAAGATAATGCGGATAAAGAAAAAGACTAACATCAAAATACCTAACGAATAACGAATTACAATAAAAAAGTATAATAATAATAGAAAATCCCCTTACTCTGATATATCCATCGATCCATCCTTGGTCAAATCAACATAAAACGTATCGTGGATAAATAGAAAGGAGGAAGGGTAAAGCTCCATGTGAGATTTACTCAAATCAGGCTTTTCCAACCATTCACCCGTTTTTATGTCCACTGTCATATCGCACGGACATATCTAAAAGAACACTACTTTAATAATAATTAATAATTAATAATAATAATAATATACATACACATACACAATCAGCACACAACAACGAAAACCATCTCAGCAGTACTAAACAACTAATTTCTTCTAAACTGTGGGTGCGCTCTCTCATTTATCTTTGCAGAAAACAGTAATCGATTAGCTTGCCTAACATAATGATACTCACGCTATCATAATTAGAAAAATCTAGCTTGTCTACGTACAGAAAAGAAACAAGATCTTACAATTTTTCGGCGAAAATTCAGCAGTGGCAAATCACCTCGAAGTAGCAATTTGATGGCCGGTTTTAACTGAAAAATCACTTATCAACAAAATCAACATCAAACGGGATGAAAATAAAATCGGAGCATAAAATCCGTCATTGAACTGAACAAAGATTTGATGCGTTGCGCAACTTACATAAATATGAAGAAAATGAGGTCTCGCATGTAAAGACTATATATAAAAAAAGTAGACACAAACTACTCACAAGTTTACAATTCCTGCGCTCCTCCGAAGTTACCACTTTATTATTTGGCAATGCCAACGAGCAACTGATAACCAGATCCGTAGACGTGGGTGTATGTATCGTTGAAAGAAAGGGTCGACTCAGCTAAATTGGGACATATTATATATATTTTGTTAATTTTGTTTGAAGATATATATTTTGTTTGTACACAAGAATAAAACAAATGTCTCATCAATGAATGCATAATGCATCAATTAATTGTATAGAAATATACAACAGTAAATAACAAATCATATAAAAACCAAATTAAATTAGAAATTAACTAACTCTATAATTCGTGCCCAGTATTATAATTCGCGATTCGTGCTAATTTGCATATGCTGCATAAGAATGCATGTGTTCTCGGTGTTGCAAAAAACTGCCGGTATTTCACTTTAAACAAAAAACTGCAACACACTCACCGGGACAGCAAAGTCGTGTCGATAGTACTTGAGATCCTGCTGATAGTTGTTTTTCCGTTGGGGATTTTCCGCTTGCACATTCCGTTCTCTTGCAAACCAAAAAGAAGAAACGATAAGGACAGCTGATGACTGTTTCAAAAAAAAATACAAATACTGTAGTTTAAGGGCCCTTCGGCCCCTAGCCCACACGGCCCACAATGTGCCATTATTCTGTTCCAGCAAGACAAAACACAGCTAGACAAAACACAAGACAAGGTTTCGAGTTCAGCGAGCTAGCTGCTTACAAATTACCGCCTTGTACTTGTCATGAAATCGCAAAGCATTTATACAATAAAACACAAATATTTCGAGTCAAACAAGGAGCGGCTTGTGCTTGCTAAGTTGATTAAGGGCACTAAGGTACAAAGTTACAAAGAAATGCTTACTCAACGGTTCTCAGGGTTGACGTGGAAGGTAACCGATTTGTGGCTTCAAAGGAATCCGGCGCTTCATCTCCGAGGTCGAACTCCAATCCTTCTTCTACATCCTCCTCAGGTTCTGGACGAAGAGCACTGATTCTAAAGCCTATTTATCATACAAAAAATATTTATAATAATAAATACACCAAGACGATAAGGTATGTAATGTAAAATGTAAGGATACATATACATGCTGTTTTACAAAGTATCGTCCGCAAAAGACAGAGGCACAAAGAGTTCGCCAAAAAAAAAGCAACAACTAAGAAAATCATAAGTCTTTACCGCAGATCCTTTTCTAGAACGTGAAGCGCCAAGTCTTGCTGACATCCAGTAATATTATGCAAAATTGACGCCATCTGAAAGGGAAATAATAAGGATCTAATTGTCACTCAAACACAACTAGTATGATGTACATTTTAATAGGAGTAGGCTATGATTGACTAATAAGGAGGGCACCCATATTACTTCATAACAAAACAGAAAAAAAAACAATAACCTCTGAATTATGGTCGACAACATTTCCTTCTTCGTCCTTGATTGGAATGTCGTATTCCGATGACGATATTAATCCGGAGGTTTGCCGCAATAATATTAGAGAGTTCGCTGCTTGCCGTAGAAACTGCGAGAGATCTACCAAAGGCGAAACAAACCATTGTTTATCACTTTTAAATCGGTGATCAAGTGACATTAATTGCACCTGAAAGAAGTAAAAGGGTGAGGGTGAGGGATAGTAGTAAAATGGTGAGGGTGAGGTGAGGGTGAGGGATATAAAAAGGGGTGAGGGAAGAAGAAAAAATCTATAAAAGCACGTTCAGAATGGATAAATGAGATGAGAACAATTTGGAGTTATATTTGAGCCCGTCCTACGTTCCCTTTTGGCGAAATTTGGCAAAGCCAGAGATATGAATGAATGTTAATAAATGTATGTAGATGCAAAACGAACATGCGCATGAAAATCTTGTTTTTTTTTTTCAAAAAAAAAAATAGTTTTTTTTTCAATCACAAATCGAGGGTGCGGTTTAAAACTGCGCGTTCGCAACAAATTGGAGCGCATGATCATTTTCTCCCATCTACTGTAGTTGTGAGGAGGAAAACCACAGGAAAACCACAATGCCATTCGCAACTATAGTTATTAAGTTTAGGAGTGCGTAAAACGAAAAAGAAGGAAAATCCGCCATGCTTGAAAACCCTGTAACAATGAGCGTTCGAGCTGGGAAAAAGTTGTGGAATTCCCGAAAAGAACCGTTTGAGATGGACATCTGAAACGTAAAGTTTACTTGCAGGAAAAGTGGAGGCACAGCAGTGGAAACGCTTTGGTTTCTGTTATTAGCCCTAACCGTCGCGGTCAACTTCGAACGGGGATCATTTTTGGACCCGGCAGTTGTTAAAAATAATAATCCCAGAGCGATTCCACTATCCCAGAGCGGTGTTTTTCCTGCATGTTTCCGCTTCCATCTCGAACAGTTCGTTTCCAGAATTCCACAACTTTTTCCCATCTCGAACGCGCCTTTAGAAAATTTCTTGAATTCGTTGTCAGAAAATTGCTTTTGCCACATTTTCGTCAGTTGTATGATCGAGGATTTTTAGCGAAATAGGTTGCTACAATATGCGTGCCAACTATTCGCAGATTTTACACTGTTCCTGAAACCTACGCAATGGTGCAAATTACGAAAACCAGGGGTCCTATTTCAAAGAATATTTGTGCAATTTTTACCGAAAAAGAAAGTGCTTGTTAACTCAGGATCACGAAAAGAAAGTTTTCCCAAAATCCCGGATTTCTCAAGAACAATTGCGAAAACCGTTTTACGTAATATGCAAATTTGAAATGAGGTTGTCGTAGAAGGAATCGCAGTGCTCTGCTCATGGGTTCCTCCCGCCTCCCGTCAGCCTGACCCTTTAATATTGAACAGGAACGTAGTAGTGCCTCAGGGGAAGAAAAAAAGGCGTCATCGGTGTGACGAATTGTGCACATAGTATAAAAGGCATTGGGTAGATTCCGCCACATTACTTATTAACTACTTTGGGAGTTGAGGGGGATACTTTAGCGCGGGGCTAAGTGCTAACGCTTCGGATCAAAACTAAATGGAACCTTCCCAACGAAATCGCGAGCCAGAGGTACAGGTAGCATAATGCTCTCACTTTGTTCCGAACGCAACATATTTTTTTTTCTTCAAAATACCTGGGTGGCACATTAAAAACCGTAAAAATGACAAAAAACGACGTTAAACCCCTTCCACTGATCCTTGTTTGATGTTGTATCTGGTTGATTGCATGCGTGAATAAAGTAGTTACATTCTTTGTATTTCTGCTATTTTTCATTTAAAGAGCGGATGCGAACTAGATGCTATGTTCATATTGACATTGAGAAGTTCATGAATGAAAAATGTTCACCCGATATTGAAGCTTTAACAGCTTTTTTTTGCACTCGTCTCCAGCAGTCAGCGGTTAAATCAAACAATTAAAAAATGATAATCACGAATAAATTACTTGTTCTCTTTCCCTTGATTCCGGTAGATTCATAGCGGGGTTTCAAAATATGCTGAAAATTTACCGTATTTTGGAACTACACGAGAATATTTTTTAATTTTCATGCAGGTTTCGTGCAAAAATACGGTATTATTGACAGAATCACGGACATTTTTTGGGATACTTTGAAATCCCATACGTACTTTGAAATCCCATACGACATATCGCAAAAATAATGAGCATCGTAATAAATTGAATTAAACGCACGGATTTGACTCCGCCCATTTGAAGTACAGTACACTGGTAGCCTCAAGACCTCGAAAATTGTTCTCTTCAAAGCAATAACGTTTGCGTTGCGGATCGTGAACGACAAAATTTTGGCAAATCGGATCGGACACGACAAAATTCTTTATTTCAATATATATGTGGCTATCTAAATGTAAATACCTCATTTATTGAGATCCACACGAGGGACTAGAACAGAGTGCTGCGGCTAGTACCTCGTTTACGATCAGTTTCAGATGAAATTTGGCAAAAACCGATTTTCCGACCAATCTAATCATTTTTCGATGATTATTGTGCTGCATGCGATCGTACATTATTAACCGTTTTTCTTCTGTTTTGTTCTGCTTTTATGTCCATATCGAACTTGTCGAAACCCATTTTTTTCAGCGGGGCGAACCATGGACGTTGAAAATGATGAAAACATTGCGCAAATGGACGCCGAACCAGTGAAGGCTCCTATTGATCACGATCAAGAAGAATACGAACCTCCATCAGCAAACGGCCACGATGAAGTGGAACGTATGGATCATGATGGTCATCCACCACAAAGAGAAGAGGATCAAGATCATGGGCGTAGCGATGACGGTATGTTTCAGGATGTTTTCACTTTACTATAATGTAGCTTATATTCATACGGCTTTCTTCAAGGATTATTTCTCAGAAATGCTTTGCCTTTGTTTTTTAGACCGCTTTCCTTACAGCACCCTTTATTTCAGGTAGTTCTGGTGATTATCGCCGACACCATCATGAAGACGACAGAGATAGACGCGATCAGAGCCATGATCGTCGTGAGCATGACGATGATAGGCATGAGCATGGCAGACATGAGCTCGAACATGACGACGAAAGACGGGAACGTGATCATGGCGACTACGACGACGATCGGGATTACCCGCGTCGAGATCGTGACGACTTCCGGGGCGGTTACGGTGGACCTCCTTTCCGTGGCGGTCGTTTCTTCCGGGGAGGCCCGCCAGGACCGTATGGTCCTCCAAGGGGAGGTCCTGGCGGCTACGGTGGCTATCGTGGAGGCCCTCCAGGCGGTTATGGAGGTATTATCCTTTTTTACTCGCATTACGCGTGTTGGCGAAGTTTAGGTAGCTTTCGGGTTGTGAAGAGTTAATGGATCAAAGCATAGTAATTAAAAGACTACACTTAGTCATATGGTATTAGTAGCGTCCCATATACTGTGCTTATAATTGGGTGGTGTGTTACGTTTTATGACGAGTTGAAATTGTAGGCGAAGCTCACTCTTTGCACTTTAGGCAGAGGGTTCGGTCAAAGAGGTAGTCCCATGAGAGGCTATCCTCCTCGTGGTGGAGGTGGTGGTATGTGGAGAGGCCCGCCTGGTGGCATGCCGCCTTTCCGTGGCCCTCCTGGCATGCCTCCTTATGGACGTCCTTATGGTGGTCCGGGGCCCTATCCCGGTGGTCCTGCTCCTGGAGGAATGTCGCAGACAGACAGACTTAGGAAGGTTAGTATATTTGTTTCCTGTGAACTTCACATGGATAAGCCAAAAAAAGGTAAAAATGTAGAATACTACCCCAGTGTAGTATACTACCCAAATCGGGAATATACTACCCCACAACAAAGGGGTAGTATTTTTTCGAAAAAATATTCTGCACAAATACTACCCCAAAATGTAAAAATACTACCCCCAGTTACGAAAACTACCCCAGGTTATGGGGTAGTAAAATCCCTAAAATGGGGTAGTATATTCCCTAAAATGGGGTAGTCATGTAAAATGGGGTAGCTAAGTAGTCCGCTCAGGTAAACATTTACAACACTACCCCATTTTCGAAAAATACTACCCCTATTTCGGTAGAACACTACCCCCGGAAAATTTTTGCAAAATACTACCCCAACATAAAGTAACACAGCAGATGGGGTAGTCATGTAAAATAGGTGGGGTAGCCATGTAAAATAAGTGGGGTAGCCATGTAAAATAAGTGGGGTAGTCATGTGAAATAGGTGGGGTAGTCATGTAAACTAGGTGGGGTAGTCATGTAAACTAGGTGGGGTAGTCATGTTAAATAAGTGGGGTAGTCATGTTAAATAAGTGGGGTAGTCATGTAAACTAGGTGGGGTAGTCATGTAAACTAGGTGGGGTAGTCATGTTAAATAAGTGGGGTAGTCATGTTAAATAAGTGGGGTAGTCATGTAAAATAAGTTTGGGGTAGTCATGTAAAATAAGTTCGGGGGTAGTCATGTAAAATAAGTTGGGGGTAGTATTCTACAATGGGGTAGTATATTTTCCGGGGTAGCATATTGCAGGGGTAGTATTTTCCCATGTGGTAGTATATTTTATTTTGGGGTAGTATATTTGCAAAATGGGGTAGTGTTCTACACTTCTACCCCAAAAAAAATATATTTGTTTTCTGCGAATTTCACATGGATAAGCAGGATAAGCTAAAAAAATAAGCATGTTTTGGCACAGGACATGTATCCCTGTGCAATTTAGAGTCGGTCTGTTTAGCTTATAGGAGAAACATGCACCAATACCAATAATAGGTTTCGCTCGAAAAGATAAATTCCATCAATTACCCCGTTACATTTTAAATATTTACTGCAAAATGTGAAGTATTGTGAAGAATGTGAAGACATCTAAAACTTCGCAATCACAACTCATGAAAAGGAAATTTCTTCAGGTTGCTGGATGTTTGCCACACGAGGAACTGTGGGTGGAGACGAAGACTGCAGAAGGCAAATCGTACTTCTATCATGCCGTCAACAGGGAGACCATTTGGGAGAAACCCGATGACGCCAAAATAGTCTCACAGGAAGAGTTGGCCGCCCTAGTGCAAAAAGTTCAAGAAGAAGAGAAAGCTGAGCGGGAGAGAGGTAAGAAATATCCAATTTTAGACCGTTACATAAGGGTTTATTGAGCTTTCCAACTTTTCTGCCAATTGTTTGTTTGTGGAGTGAAATACGTACAATAACTCGTTTTCGAGTTTCCTTAAAAACTAAATATTGACAGGAAGTTGTAACGTCCAACAAGCTCTTTTTTTTCTTGTATTTTTTTACGCTTTGTATTCACTAAGTTAATGGGGAGTTGTTGTTTAAATGATACTCAGCCGAAGGTAAGCGGACAGAGTTTGATTACATACATAAGCTGAGCCGGAATTTGTTATACATATTGTTTGTGTGTGCGTGGACTGGTATTTATGCCGGTTATGGTGATTTCAGATTTGTGCGCAGTGCGCATTTTTCTTTTGATCTTATTTTTCCATTGTATTGTTACATATGAAGTAGCCTCATATTCCAAAGAGTTGGATTATTATATATGTTAGTTGGTAAACGGTGTCATGCTAGTGTGTTGACATTTAGTCGGTGTTCGACAGTTCTTTTAGATGTTTTTTTTCTATTATCTTTACGGTGGGCGGAGACTTCCAGAGGATAGAAAGAAGAAGGCAGCTGATTTTGTTTTCAGGAGTTGATTTTATTTTATTTCGGATCGAACACTTTTTCTTAGGAGACTGAACAACTGAGACTGAGATGAATGAATGCGATTAAATAGCTAGCAGCATATTGATTCAATATTAATAGGACAGCAATTGTTAAATACTATGCTGAAATCCGAACGAACGAAAGAAATATTTGATAGTTAGTTGGCTAGCCCATTAATTCATAGTTTTCTCAGCCCCTTGGCATATTGTCGTGCTGAGACGCATTCGCACCGCATAACTCTTTTGCCCTGCGAGGAGAGCGCCCATCTGAGGAGTGATCGGCCGAATATCAGCATCGTAAAGTTCCTTTTTATTGATTGATTCGATATCGATTCGCACACACACTCACGGTGTGTGAGCAAGAAAGAGACGGACTCGAGTTATCTGGATAAAGAAGGATAAGGCCTACTCCTGCACACTGCATTACTTGTCCTGAAAATGTAGATTGCTGCTCAATGTCATATTTCAGCTCGTCGACTTAAAACGGGGGTGCTTAATCCAATATTTCAGGAAATAAATATTGTTTGGGGACGGATACTAGCCCGTCGGTCGGCTATGCCTTTGTATTGGCCTATCTGAATGAAAATGCGAAATGCTTTTTTCGTTTAGGATCATATTACCCGGATAAACCCCTGCGTTTCATTCATGCCGACGTTAAGGGCCGGTATTTTGTCCCCATTTGACATTTTTATTAATATTGATTATTTCAGGTCCTCCAATGGGTATGCCACCGATGGGAATGCCTGGTATGGGTGGTCCGCCTGGACCCGGGCATGGAATGCCACCTATGGGATATCCACCTATGGGTAGGGAATTTTGTTGTCTTTGACAGTTTTATATATCATGTTATTTAGTATGATATTTGAGAGTCTGATTTGATTATTGAATATTTATATTTGAATATTTATTATATTCATTAAAAGAGCAAAATAGATTTGCCGAGATATTATAATAAAGGTTGCACTATCCTCAGCGAAAAGTCGATTTACGTTTACAGTATACAGTGAAATGTTGGTTGCTGGTCGTCAAAAATGATCTATAATACTCCAAAATGAATAATATTGAAGAACATTTGAAGGTTGAGTGACAGAGACCAGCTCCTCAATTTTGAACTAAGTTTTGTTCTTGAAACTTGAGCTCTTGCTCACTACCTCTTTTCATTTCAGGAATGCCATATGGAGGAGGTGCTCCCGGAATGGGACCCCCAGGAGGGCCAGTGCCCCCGATGGCCAGGAACCCCGACGAGGCGTGGCAAGAGTTTGCAGCACCAGATGGAAGGAAATACTACTACAATTCGATTACACAAGAGAACACGTGGGATAAACCCAAGGCGTTGATCGAGAAAGAAAGTAAGCTTGTTTTTCCAAGCGTTCTCGTTCTTTAATAACATCGGACACAATTTTACCAAAACAAATAACGTAACTAACCCAACCAGTGAGTGCAGGGCCTGACTCCTTTTTTAACGTTTTAAATATAGCCTAGTTGATAATTTTGCAATTTGAAGTATCACCCTGCTAGCGCTGTTTCATTCCGCATGTGGTACCAAACATCATTTATGGGAATTGGGAAAATTTTCTGGGTGGGAAGTGTGCATGCAAATTTTCTGATATCTTCACACTCACACATGGCGTACCAAATAATTTGTTGGATTCATGTCTCTTTATTTTAGACGTGGCTGTTGCGGAGGCTGCTTCTGGTGGAGCAACCAACCCTCAACAGGTGCAAGAAGCACATTTGTTCGCCCAGAAGGCTCTAGCTCAAGTACAGGCCGAAGTGGTGTGTTGTTTCGTTATTTTAGCATATAAATCCCCCCCCCCACCACTTCCCCATTGTGTCTTTGACCACTTGGCGAGTATTTCATGAATATAGTATTATTATAAATATTATGTACGCACATTGTGATTATGATTTATCCAAGCGACTGTGACTGTAAGTGTTTATCGCCTATTGGCCATTTTTCTTGGCACGTTGCAGCTTGCAGTCTACAATCACTAGTGAAATATAATTCACCCAACTGTAGTATATGGTTTCTTTTTGACCACGTGTTGATGTGCATTATTATTATTAAGATTATATCATTTTCGCTGCATTATTTTTATTATTATTATTATCATGTGGATAAATCGGTAGTGTTTATTTAATCTTGGAAATGGGCACAGGCATTTTGTTTAGCTTTTTTCCCAACCTCCACATCATGTTTATGTTGCAGCAAAACAAGATTGCTGAGGCGCAGGCCGAAAAGGCGCGTAGGAGCGAGGAAGAGAAGAGAAATCAGACGACGATGTCAACCATCCAGAATAACCAGGACAAGAGCCGGCCTGTGAGCAGCACACCCGTTTCCGGAACTCCGTGGTGTGTAGTATGGACTGGAGATAATAAGGTGGGGTTATGGTCTTTTTCGTTGTTGGGGACAAGATATTGCCGAGATCTTATTTGGTAGTATTCTTCGTTGTGTATGATATGGTTTATTTTTCTATATGCTTTGTAAACTATTCCGAATGTTTGTCCTTTCGGTTTCGGGACTGAATTTCAGTCCCGAAACCGAAAGGACAAACATTCGGACACTGAATAAGGTTCGAAGAACGTAGAAAGTTGGAAAATGTGTCCTAATTTCTGATATGTAGGTGTTCTTCTACAATCCGTCGACGAAAACGTCTGTTTGGGAGCGTCCGCCAGAATTGTACGGCCGAGCTGATGTGGACCCGCTTGTACGAGAGCCGCCAAAGGCTGAAAGTGAGTTTGCAAGTTTGCATATTGGTTAATGTTTAATAATTTTTTTTACATAAAAATGGAATTTTCTAGACGCTTGATTTTTACCACTACGGGTGTACCTGAATTCTGTTCTTACTTTTCCTAGTTTTGAGATTGAGCTACTGTGTTAGTGGTTATATCATTCACACGCTAGGAATTTATAAATGTCCCCATGTTTATAGAAACTGAAGAACCGGCTGCCCCATCGGCACCTGCAAGCGACGGAGGAAGTGGAGAGGAGAGTGATGGAGAGGGAGGACCACCCACGAAGAAGAGTAGACAGGAGAAGAAACTACTCAAGCAGCAGTTGCAGCAGAAGATCAAGGAGAAGGTGTGTTGGGGGTTTGAGTGATTAGTGATTAACTGATGTCCGTACGTCATGTATGTACTTTAATTTTGATAATAATATGCTTATGTGTGGATATGGTTTTCATTCGTCCGTGCATTGCTTTTACAGTGTTTTAGAATTATGTCATTCATCCGTGTACTTCGTTCGTTTTAGAATTATGAACGAAGTTACCCCCGCCGTCTGTATATTATGTGTCGGGCAGCTTCGCTTGATGGTCAGGTTATTCAGTTTTGAGTAAACATGTGAACTTTTTCAGAGCGACCGCCCTCGTCAGATGCTTGAGAAACCTGTGGATCCAGCAGTTCAGGCAGAACTTCAGGCGCAACAAGAGAGAAACAAGGTTCGTGTTTTCTTTTGTTGTTGTTGAAGACAGCCTTATAGTACTTCCATTCTTGCCTTTTTTTTGCAGATTTTGTACATTTTTGGGAGGTTAACACTAATCGTGCTTAATAGTACTGAATCTGTTTATTCTAGCTCCCACTGGAAGATCGCCTGAGGCAGTTCAAGGAGATGTTGATCGACAAAGACATCAACACCAATAGCACCTTCGAGAAGGAGCTGAGCAAGATTGTCTTCGATCCTCGTTACTTGTTGTTGTCCGCAACAGAACGACGCGCTGTAGGTTTATTGTTATACTAATTATAATGTTGTGCAATTTTTGGTTCCCCATTGAATAGAAATAAAAAAAATTTGCGGCTCATCGTATATGATTTTGTGGGCTTTTGAGGTCTTCTTTCTCTGCATTCTTTTGTTATATTAGGAATTAGGATTTCGAATTTTTATTGAATAAGATAAAATTTTATTTTTTACTTTTAGGCCTTTGATGCCTATGTAAAGGAGAAGACTGAACTCGAGAGAGCCGAGAAAAAGAAGAGAGCAAAGGAAGCGAGGGAAAAGTTCCAGGAAATGCTGAAAGAGTCGGATTTGCACGGAAAGTAAGGGTTTTTTGGAGATAGTGTTTTTTCGTATTATTGAAGTTGCAGAAAAAACTGTAGTTCCTAGCGATTCTTGTGTGTTTACCTTTATTATGTAATGTAATGTAATGCATTGTTAGATACGCTATAAGTTCGTGATTGCCTTGAGTAAAGCAGTAAGTCTACTTCTGTTTATGTTGGCTTAAAATGCAATTTTTCATATTTTGAATGAATGGCCACTACATAATAAATAAATAAAAACACTTCGTTCCAGGTCGTCGTTCTCGTCATTTGCCAGTAAAAATGGCAAAGATCCCCGTTTCAAAGGTGTGGAGAAAATGCGCGAACGTGAGGATCTGTTTAACGAATACGTCGGAGAATTGCACAAAAAGGAGAAGGAGGAGAGGAAAGAGAAGAAGGAGAAGGTAGTTTTTTGAGCGTTTAGACGTATGTTTGGCGACATTACTTAAAACGAAATACTGACCGATTTTAGTACACCGGCAACCTATGCACATAACATAAATTAGAATAAGATATCGAGTAAAATCGAGCAAATTAGCACAGATACGTAAGAATTCAGTTGTCCGCGATACGTTTCAAAAACCGACCTGTAGTTAGCTTTAAAATCCTTTTTACGTACACATAAATCATGACGTATAAATTTGATATTGATCCAATACACACAAAAAAAACACGAAACTAAGTGTTCAATGTGAATGTGAGCGAAAACACAACTTTATATTTTCATTTTCGCTGTGTAAACTTCCGTACGCAGTGCCCAGTGTTTGGTTTTTTTTGTACAACACAAGTTGATTGTACATTATTATTCACTTGTGGTTTCCGCTATTTTGTGTTTTGTTTTGAAAAAAAAATGTTTATTGTCGGTTTAGGCATAGTTTAGTTCCTTGAATTTTTCATTTTTAGTCCAAGAAGGCGTTCATCACACTTTTGGAGGAGCAGAAGGGGCTTACAAGAAAATCTAAGTGGAGAGAAGTGAAGAAGACCATTGAAGATGAGGAGAGGTGAGAGAAAACATTTATTCTAATTCTATGAGATTTGTCTTGTTTGATTTTAGTTTTTGTAAATGTGAGTGGTGTTTCGAGGATCTGTGGCCAGACGTACGAGAAATAATATTTTACTACAAGTTATTATACAATAATTTTTTTAATATACATTTTCAGATACAAGGACAAGTACTTGGATAGTTCGTTGCGTGAGGACTTATTCAAGGACTTTGTGTCAAAGTTGGGCGATGAAACCCAATCCGTATGTTGTTTTCAGTGCCGGTTTATCCTTTTGCTCTATTTTATCCTTTTCGGTATCGGTAGTTTTGGCATTGTATTTCAATATGCTTTATTATAATTATGTGCACAAAGGTGAAATAAGGAAAGTTGGTTGTGATTTGAATGCAAGATACGGCAGCGAGCTAAAGTATAATAGGAACATAAATGTTTGAAAAATAACATGAAAAATCAACAATTGCAGGGGTATAGGTTGGTGCGTTGAAACACGCACGAACCACCTCCCGATTGGTTTTGACCACCTCCGAAAGCAATTCGTAATTTTTTATGTTTGATCGAAACATGGTGTTTTATTAAAACGGTCTATCACTAAGCTAAAGAAA
Source organism: Pelodera strongyloides (assembly GCA_036852015.1). Lineage (NCBI taxonomy): Eukaryota > Metazoa > Nematoda > Chromadorea > Rhabditida > Rhabditidae > Pelodera > Pelodera strongyloides. The sequence continues at coordinate 179,557 of JAANDG010000226.1, forward strand.
CCATCTCCAACAACCTCCATTTACACACGGAATTTATACCTGTTCTCGAATAAAGGTTAACAAATGTACTGTTTAATTGTCTAGGATGCGGAGGAGGAGGCCGAGCGTGAGAAGCGATTGGCTACAGAGGCAGCGATCGCCAAACGACAGGAAGAGGTATGGTCTTATGGTTATATATAAATCTTTAGATACAAAAATCCAAACCAAAGTAATGAATAATAGTCCACCATCTAATAGTGTACAGAGAATGCGAGTCCCTAGCTAGCCTAACCACCTATGTGGCCTTACTTATACTACAACGTGCGGTTTAGTCCTTTATCATTAGCAGTAGTTGTGGAATTGCCGCAGATTAGGTTTTTGTCTATATAGTTCACCTTTGATTGTTTTTATTAAAGAGTAAAAAAAAATTCAGGTTGACGCAGAACTTGGAGAGAAGTTAATCGAGCGCAAGAAGGAAAGTGAAAAACACAAACAGGCCGAGCATGAGGAGAACTTCAAGGCTCTGTGCAATGATTTGGTTTGTGGTTTTGATTATAGATATCATTTTTATAATTTGGTGTTTTGTTTGGGGAATGGAACTTTGTTGGTATCACTCAGATTCAGATAACACAATTGACACAATTTACTGACAACTTTATTGTGAACGAAGGAAAGCAACACATTACATCGAAAATAATTCGTCCTATGTGTGTAGAATACATTTTATGGGAATATATATTTTATGTATTAGGAATAAAAAAAAATAATGTTACGATATTCTTTTCTTTTTAGATAAAGTCTGCTGATATGTCATGGCACGATGCCCGCCGTGTTCTCCGCAAAGACGAACGTTATTCCGAGTGTGACCTACTTGATAAGGAGGCAAAGGAGAAGCTATTTGAGGAGCATATTAGGTACGAGTTTCGTTTCAAGTTGGTTGTCAGATACATTATTGTTTTTGGATTTTTTATAAACACTGGATTTGCTACACATGTTTGACTGAATGATGGTATGTGTTCCGTTAAGGGATTTTAGTAGTTTCGTCTCCGTCTCCGGATTTGCTCAGTCCATCTGCGGAATATATTGCAAATTTATTTGATTTAGGGTCCTAATACTTATTCACGCTGAAAATAGGATATCAGTAATTTGGCAGAGTTTTTCAGGATTCCTTACCATTTTTTCTTTCATTTTTCTTGAGTGGAACATGTAATACACTATGTTTCGAGTTGTTCATTTATGCACATGTTACGTCATGTTTATTTTCTTTACAAAACTGAATTTCAGAGTTTTGGAGAAGCGTCGTCGTGAATTGTTCCGAAAGTTGCTCGACGACCACGAAGAAATCAACACGCAAACTCGTTGGAAGGAGGCGCGAAAGACATTTGAGAAGGAGGAACTATTCCAGAAGGTTTTGGGACAACTCTCTGAACGGGTATGTGTTGGTTATGATTCTTTGTTTTGGCTTCAACTTCTTATACTTGGTTAAGTCGTTAAGTGTAGCATTGGTTGTTGGGTCAACCTTTTAAATTATTTTATTTGTCTCATTTCATTAGTAATGATAGTTTGTATCTTATCGTTGCGCTCTTTTAATGAGTATTTTATTACATAGAGGAGAAGAGTTTACTTTTTTGTTTGTGTTAACGGAACGAAAATTAGAATATCTAAAAAGCTATAAAAGGACAGCCGGAGTCCAGTCTTGAGCAAGCGAAATCCGAATCTTATTTCGTTATTTTTCCAAGATACGTTGCAAACGGTTCACACAAGTTTGTTCACTGTTCCTGCATTTTAAACTTTGCAAGTCGCCTTAGGCGGCACTAGCCGTCTGCTAATAAATATTCAAATAATGTGGGCGTATGAAAAATATATGTTGCAAAGTTTAGAAAGTGGAACGTGAATATCGAGATTGGGTGGAGGAGCGACATGACCAAGCAGTGAAAGACTTCAAGGATCTTCTGAAGGAGACCAAGATTATCACTTACGAAAGCAAGAAGAAGGTGGAGGACTCGGAGCAACACTTGAAGGACATCCTGGCAGTTTTGGAGGTTTGTCGGTTTCCGTTACTGAATTTATAATAAGTTTACGAGAGTACTCTGGGGCTAGTGGCGATGAGTAACAGAAAGAGAGGGCATTGTAATTACCACCAAAAAAATTTAGAAAGGGCAGTGTTAATGCTAGTGTTGTGAACATGAAACAAATAGAACATATATAGAAGATTAAGAATTGACCGTAGTAGGCAGTAAGAATTAGAATTGCAAATCAATCGGTATGAATGAGACTGTTTGGTTCCTTAATTTATGCGGATCTTTTTGCAGAAGGACAAACGTTACTTGGTAATGAAGGACAATGCAAATGAACGGGACAAGATCCTGGACGACTACATTGAGAAATTAGCCAAGGCTGGGCCGCCCCCGCCTCCCACACAGCAAGAGGGAAGGAGGTAATTACCTGGACAATTACTGAGTGTACGGACAATTTGTAATGATTGGAGATTATTGTTATTGTTCCGCCGTACCTCTTGAATGTATTGTGTAGTGTAATGTTAATCTGCTAGAATTTGCCACTTAAAAAGAATCGTGTTATAGTAAAGAATCTATAGATGCAGAGATGCAGTTTGATTTCTGAATCTGTCTAAAAATTAACATTTTTGCTCCTACTTAACTTTTAAGCGTTCATTATCTAACACTTTTAAGTTAGTCAAACACCGATCTGTTGCTTTTGGTGATTTTCTCTAAAGCGTTGCAGAGTGAGGTTAACATTTTCTCTATATGAACAATTTCCGGGCAATTCGTCAACGCCGTTTTATAATTTATAATTATTTTATTAAGCAATTTCTGTTTTATTTGTTGTTCTTCTCAATTATCCTCTATGTTTGTTTTCAACTTGTTGAACGTCGTTAGGCTATATATATTGTTTCTTTTCCACGATCGTCAGTGTCCAGTTTTAGTTGTGTTAATATACATGGTCTCCAAGTATTTATTTATATTTCTTTTGTTACATTCGAAGTGTGTCCGGTCGTTTTGTTTATATTTTTGGGGATAAAGCTATTATATATTTGTCAATCTTTAGTAACATCGATCAGAAAATCACCTTACTGATCTTTCTGGTAAGAATTGCACAGATACAGACTATCCCGGTCATATGTTTCCTCAAATGCGTAGAAATGCTGTTTATTGTTTACTTTTATTCCCACACTTGTAAGACTGATACTGCAATATTTTTATTCAATACAAGCAATGCATAATAAGGCCAGCCATGAGCATAGTCAACTAAAAATTACATACTTTATTGTGCGAAAAATAAAACCCAAATGTAAACGAGTGAAGATCTAAAAGCAGAATCATTGCTCAAAATTTCACCGGTGAAAAAATTATCGAGATTATCAGTCACTAATTGTAAGCATAAAAAGGAGGTAAATAAAATAATATTTCATAAAAACAGTACAAACGAAATAGAGCCTTTTTTTAATAAAATTGAACCCTAGACCAAAATAAATTGTGCAATCAAAATCGTTTACTAAAAGAACAAGTATTACGAAACACTTGCTTTTGATGCTTCAGAAGACCCGTTGGATTAAAAAAAACATTTACAGCGGTTACAACTAGCAGTTGCGTGCACAACTCCTCTGGAAACGAGGGTGGACACAACTAACAGGCGTGGCACAGTGGTAAGCTTCCGTACATATCACCCACACGACCGGGGTTCGATTCCCGCCCTATGCCAAACCATACAGTAAGCTCGTTCGAGAGACAGCCTCCGCACGAGATCGAACTATGGTAAAAGTAAATATGAATTTTCTGTCTTATGTAACTTCTGGAAAATGAACTTGCATGCGTAAAGGATTCAAACAATAAATTAAATGCTAGTTTTGAAAAAAAAACGAGTGCGAAGATTTACAAGAGAATATGTCAATGGAACCGACCATAGTACGACAAATTTTAAGGCCCGAAGAAAGCAATAAAACACAAAAGGTGACTTATAATACGAATATTACACATTAGACAAGAAGTTAAAGTTAAGAAGAACTTGTAATGCCTGTAGCTTGTGGCAGACGAGTATCAGTAAATCTATTTTCCAATATTAGCCAGACGATTCTTGAAATCATCTAGTTCGGGTTTCTGAAAGACTGAACGTCTTGCCGGCTTCTTGATTTGCGGTTTCGGAGTTGGTTGAGGTAGTTGATCTGGTACAACCACAGGAGGCAGCTCACTGAAAGGAAAAGGAAGTTACTAAAGTGGTGTCGCACGTGGTTTACGAACCGACTCCTGGACGGGTCATTTTCGCAAATTTGCACCTGCTAGCACATTTTCTTTCAAACAAACAGAAAAGGAACCCGACTACAGTAACATTGTACCTTCCGCAACATAAAGTGCTTACCTCGTAGTACTGTAAGTGCTGGTGCTCATCATCGGGGGCACATCTCCATTTGCCTGTCTTCTCACCAAGGGATTGGCTCGTTCTCCCCAAAACTGCTCACCCATTGTGAGCAAGAGATCACGAGACTGATTGTATATCGAGCCCAGTCTCTGGAAAATATAGTGAATTATGTACAATGGTTACTTTTCCACAATTCGTAAAAAAATAAGAATAAAAAAAAGTTGACCGTATATACATAGCCAATTCTTTTAATACTTACAAGGAATTCATGAAGCCGAAATAAAATCAAAAACACATGAACATACTAATTTGGATTCGTTCAAATATTATTGAAAACTAAAGGTTTCATAGGGCGGAGAGGGCGGAGAAACTTGCAAGAAACAGAAAAAGAACCTGATCAGGCCACTGGCACCGTTCTCCCATTTCCATATAGTTTTCCATGAGTTTCCAGATCTGCTTGCCATTGTAGTACTGCAAAATCAACAGATCATAACACAACAAGCCACATTCAGCAAGCTGCGATTCCCCCCAGGGAAAACTTCCCTATGGGAAACAGAACATGGTTCCACTCAGGTAATTGACTGGTAAACATGGCCTAAGAATACGATCGAACAAATCAACGTCAATTCGCATAATGGTGAGTTGACACACTATCCAAAATAAAATATTTGCCTATTACAATAAAACTATAAAACAGAAGTGTTAATATATTAAAATGATACATACCTGCTGGATTTTCAGCTGCATAACGGGTTGATGAATTGGGTAATTTTGATAGTACTCGGCCAACGGGGGAAGTGAACGTTGCAACTGACATGATACAACATATATATTATAGAAAGTAGAAAGTGTCACTTGACATAATTCACTGCTCCAGCAACGTGTTATTGTGGCGTGCCACGTACTATTCTGTTGACACAAAACAACAAATATCCAGACTCAAAAAAAGTTTACCATAAATATAAATACCTCAGTAAAATCGGCGCCGATATGATGAAGCAAGGACCACATCCGTTCGATGGAGAAATCAGCCACTGAAGATTCAACCTGCAGGAAAGATACAATTAAATGAAATACTAACCCTTACTTTAAGATTACAAGTGCAGCGACATACTACATTAATTTGGTTATGAGTTATATCATATTCAAGCTACAATACTTAAATATTACTACACAGAAGGAAAACTATAAAGTACAAACATATTGAGAGGGAATGACAGTATGTAAAGTTAAGCCTTAGGCACAAAACGACCACCGACCTGTCCAGGCAGATTTGGCAACTCAGGTCTCGGCTGGTCCTTCACGCTGGCAATAATCCGGTTCACACTATCAATCACCTTGGGATGGGGGTGCGAGATACGGCGGACGGCATCCAGGGCCTAGATTCACAGATAGTTTACTTTAAACATAGTTTAGCAAACTTCACATTTACAAAACTAAAAAAAATAAACGGTAGAGTGCATAAGGACAGACAAGCATTACACATATACTGACGCTTAAAAACAAAAAAGGTGGTATAGTAGAATAAGTCAGTCCCGCACTACACAACTTTAAAGGGAGAGGAGAGGCCCACGAGAAAAAAGTTTCCCTCAATTTACTTGTACAGAATGTCCGGTGCTTCAGAAATATTACGGTGAAAACCGCATTGCTTGAAGCCTAGAACGCACAGAGTTATTCCCCGTCAAACAGTTCGGCCAAGTACGTTTCTACTGTTTATATCCGTTCATTTTCATTCTTTCTCTGCATAATAATCGTCAAACGAAGAAAGATCATTCCCACGTTTATAAAGAGGCGTTTCCAATACAGTAATGCCCTAAAAGCGCAAAAATTGTTTCTGTCCACGGTACCTGGCCGAACTGTTTGCCGGAGAATAACTCTGCGAGTTCTAGGCTTCAAGCAATGCGGTTTACTTGGTAATATTTCTGAAATTCCGGGACATACCGTACAAAAGAATTGAGGTAAACTTTTTTCTCGTGGGCCTCTCCCTTTAAAGCAAAATAACAGCCGGTTTTTGAAACAGACAAGTGAATTCTTACGTATCTATGCAAAGTTACTGGAACTCAATCGATTTTTTTTTATTCTAATATATGCTCATTTGCATAAGATGCTTAAGAATGCTGGTGTACTCGACGTGTTTCAAAAACCGCCCCGCATTTCGCTTTACTAAAGTTCAAAAAGCGGTATAGGTAGAATCTAGAAAAGCACCCTACCTGTTCCCTAACAACCGTGACCACTCCCTCGATTGCGGCAAAGAGTTGATCCGTCGCTTCCCTCACATTCTCACTGTGTGGCTGTGGTTGAGACGTTAAGAAGTTGCATAAAGAACTCGCCGCTGCAACAAAATTAATTAATTTTTTAAATGTGTTATTGTACTAAATGACTGTAAAACCGGTCACCCACCGGTGCCTCTTCCAGTTGTATTCTCCTCTTTCAATAGTAAGCTATAATACTACACATGTCGCTATCAATTATCGTTGCCGGAATACGGTTAGTTATAATAAAGAGTTATCATTACCCATAAAGAACTGCCGGAGATCAGTTCGCATCACAAAGTTGACATCGCCAAGCGACTGAATGAAGCGGTAGAGGATCTGTAATGAGTTTCTTTTAATATTATTTTTAATAATTTCTTTAGTGTTATTTCCTTTAATAGTAAAACTAACTTTACTAAGTATCAAAAATAGTCTTTATAAATCAAACAACATTCAGCATTTGCTTAAAAATGCATAGTTTCTGCAAGCAGCACCAAATAGGCAGATAAAAGGTATGAATTGTAAAGAGCAATTAGTGATTCACTAAATAACAGACCCGAATAGTTTTTAGAATAGAACGAACTTCTTTAGAAGAATACACAAAACAATAATAGAAGTAAACTGTAAACCTCAGAGTTATGTTAAACATGTATATTTTTAATGTACGATGAATAAAGACCATATCACCACAAAGATGGTACAGTTAAGACATTCTTCGATTCAATTTCACCATCCTTTGGACCTTCGGACAGTAACGATACTGGTCAAAGCTCATTAGGTGGTGCGGCCGGGGTTCGAACCTACGGACGTGAGCAAGCGCGCTACCGGTTGCGCCATGCCGTCTGTCACAGGAAAGAGAAAAGGCGGGGCAACACAGAACAGTAGAGGAACAGAAGAAGTAACACCACGACGAGAAAACAATGACTAATAACAATAACACTTTTACAAGCAAAGCTCAGCTGACAACTATATTATCTATTTATATTTATAAGGTGTTTTAATCAGATGGAAAAACAAAATTCCAATGCACTTGCGCAAAAATAGAGGAATATGTTCAATAGGACTAAAACATCTAGGTTCAAATAGGAAACGAAAAATAAAGATTCAATAGAGACATTTTAAAACCAGGGAAATAAAAAGGGTCATTGAATAATGAAGTGAAAAGGGTATCAAATACCCAGAACACAATAGCAGACATGAATGGGGGTATAAAGCAAAAACAGCGAATCGACCAAAACCTAGTACCTAATCTAAAATAACGCACCTTAAGTAGTAGACTCCACTCCTCCTCCTTCTTGGGTCCCATAGAAATAAGATTGTTGACGACCGCTTCAAAGAACACGGCAGGCTTGCACAACTTACAGAAACGCAACACAACCACGTTGGCCGCCTTGGCCAGCTGGAAAATACATGAGAGGTTACACATAAGATGGGAACACACATAAGTAGTGGCAATAATGAATAATAACAAATGAGATGAGTTTGTAACGGACTTCGCAACGAAATCGACCAATATGTTTACTACCTTTCAGGCAATTGGTATAAGTAGTCCAACTTTTCGCAACTCCAAAATAAGCTGAATGAGTATTATTACATCAACTATAGACAATACGTTGCGGACGTTTCATACAAGTATGCCCATTTTTCGTAAGACTTTGAAGTTGAAGTATCGAATGTGTAGTATTGGAGGGTCGCCTCGGGTGGCACTAGCAGTCTGGTAATGGATAATACAACTTTATTCCCACATATGATCATCACACATAGACCTACGTACCAAGGCCCCGTATTGGCAGCAATCTGGCGTCTTCATTGAAAATGTACAACCAGCAGTGAAACAAAGTAATGCATCGAAACTTGGAACAGTGTAATTAAAGCAAAATACCGGCCGGTTTTTGAAACGCATCTCAAGTACTTGCATTCTTATGCATTTATGCAACGTGGGGTCTAGTTTTTATTCCAATTTTTACTCGTTTGCATCATAAGAGAGCAGGTGTACGCAATGCGTTTCAAAAACCGGCCGGTATTGCGCTTTAATAAGCAAACCCCTTACCGTACTGAACTCCTCATCGGCGCCAACCAGGTCTCGGCTGCTCACAGTGTTGACCATCTGAGCAATGAGTGATTCCACTACCCTAGTCGACGCATGTTGTAACACGTTATGCTCGGAGGTTGCGTACGCCTAAATGAATACGAAACGTGAAGAACAACGGCAGCATTCATATCAGCATTCAACACTTTAGAATTTAGAACCATTAGAACGCCCGAAAACTTAAAAAATCGACTGAACTACGAGCAAGTCTAGACGTACCTATAACAACACAAGGCAGTAACTATAACTAACAAAACAACCCGCGTACGCGTTTCATCAGGCTGCACCCATGAAAACACAGTATTAACAGTAAAACAGCTCTGAAATTATCTCCCTATTAGTACAAAGAACTTACCTGATGGATAAAGTTGTAAATACTCCGGATAATATCGCACGCGCGTGGCACACCCGTGTACGCGGCACTCTTCAGTGTGCACTCCAGTTGCATCGCGCACACCTGGAGCACTGTGTCAATGCGTTCGTGCAGTAACATCACCTGCTCGGGGAACTGCGTAATGTAGGAGAGCTGTAAAGAAAGGAGTTAGGAGCACATCCTCTATACTAATGACACCTTTTTTTGATGGTAGGAACGAAACTCACAACCAATCCATACTCCAAACCACAGGACAGAAAAAATCAAAACAATTGATCCGTGATATCATATGGTTCACTATTTTCTCAGAAAAAAAAGGTTTTATACTTTTATAGTAGACATACGACATTAATCACGAATTCGTCTATTCACCTACATAATGGTTTAGCCCATGCTTTGTACTGTTTTTGTTCATAGAAAATAGCAAGCTTCTCGACTGCAGATACAAATATTCACACATTTTCCTGTAGATACTGGCTAATAATACTCAAATACTCCCATATGCTCACTCATCAAGCATCTATAAGATTAAGACACAGTCCAACAAAGTTGGCAAATACCTGAGAAATCGCATCCCTTGCAATCTGAAAATTGGAAGACGCAATGTCCTGGATCGTCTTGTCCAACTGCTCCAATGTTTCCACAGATGACGCAATCGAGGAGGCGGAATTTGTTCTTAAGAAACATATTTCATATTTTAATAAAAAAAAAGTGTTCACATAACATAATAAACTGTACCAGAAAGTAGAAAGTCCAACTACATTCGTTTTTTTTTTAAATCAAAGCACAAAACAAATATAAAATGAGAGCGTACAACGGACGTACGGTCAAAATATGAAGATGAAAGAGAGGTTTGAAATCGTAGACGACCACCCCAAACCGCATTGGCACACAAAAGAATCTAACACAAAAGTTAGCAATATCCAAATCTGACAGTCTGGCACCTGGGTCATTACGGAGTTAGCAAATGAGACATTTTTTTCATTCTGTCAAGAATTAAAAGTACGAACTACAATCACAACCTCTTCATCTGGTTCCTTCTGCTCACTGCAAAATCATCTGGATTCCGCATTCCCTGCTCCATCCGATTCAAATAGTTACTCGTGCTCGACATACGCTCCTCACGCTCAGCTCTCGCGTGCACGACGGCAGATGACAGGAACTAAACTACTAATCAAGTCAGCCTTTTCAAGAGATTAAAAACGAACTCAACCGACCGAAGACCTTACCGAAGAGTTCAACTTTCAAGGGCCAATACATAACGATTTAAACATACCAATAAATATAGTGGTTACACTAAAAGATAAACGTGCGTCAAGATCCGCAGCGACAAAAATGTGCGTCTGATTCTGAGCGAGATACAAAGGAAGTAGTGCTTGCAAGGCAAGCGGCATCATAACTTACCATTAGCACAGAGCGAACAGCTTCTGCGCATACATATCACAGCAGATCAATATAACTTGCTACTGTGAAATGCGTAGCATAAAGCGTACTTTTGCCGCACATGGTGGAGAACTTCGTGCTTCTTAGCTTAGGTGTGTGACAGTTATCCTGCCGTTCCGTCGTTCCGTAAAATAACACAAAATTTGCAAATGCATAACAAGCCACGCATGACTTCGCTTTAAAGAATAAGATACGCAAAGGTAATACCTCGTCGTCTAAACTGAACATGGGTTGACTGCTGGAGTGCTTGATCGTAGTCGTATTCAATTGCCCGTCTGGGCTCAAAGCCCCCTGGTGGCGGTCGATGGTGCGGTTGTGAGCCATGCTCACATTAGCGTCGTCGGACTGGAAATGCATGCGCCAAATCATTGCCGAAAATGAGCCGCGAAACCAAAATTGTGCGATTCAGATTCAGCTGTGAGCCAACGCAGTATGCACAATTATGCACCATCAAATAATAATATGGAACAAAAAAGTGTAAGGAAACATCGGCACGTGAACAACGCAATGCAAAATTTTTCGCAAACCATTTTTAAACAAAATGTAATTTAGCTATCGGACTAAAAACTCTATAAACGTTGTTACTTTTGATTTACTTAATGCCGTAAAATTTTTAGCCAATAAGCAATTACTACTCACATCTTCCGGTGATACAGGTCTACTTCCAGCGCGTGTCGCTGATGAAGCACGCCCTCGGATAGATTTAGACGGCGTTTCTGAATAACAACATTAACATTATATAAAGACAAAATGCAAATCAGATTGCAAAGAGTGGAATCAATGCATGACGAAGACGAGTGTAAGGTAATTAAGATTTCCCCTAACCTTTCACTATGCGAGCACCCTTGCCAACTGGGGGCGGCACAACGGCGGACCCGGGCACTGCGCCCGCCCTCTTAATTCTCTCGTCGACCATCGCGCGATCCTTGTCCGACATGCGGCCAGTTTGCTTCCAGATTGCATCACCGTCCTAAAACATCGATTTACCGATTAACCATATCTCACAACATGGAGAACTGATGCAGTATACTACCCATATCTAGTTGTAAGCTGTGAGCAACGCACGGACAAAAGCGCCAACATTGGCACACCAATAAAAAAAATAACCAACACTGCCCTTAAAGCGAAATACCGGCCGGTTTTTGAAACTCATCGCGGACAACTGAATTCTTACGTATTTATGCTAATTTACTCGATTTTTTATTCTAATTTATGTTCATTTGCATAAGCTGCATAAGAATGCTAGTGTACCCGATGTGTTTCAAAAACCGGCCGGTATTTCGCTTTAAAATAAAAACAAACCACTCGATATGCCGCCACCAGAGTGTTGATAGCTGCACTTCTCACATTCTTGTCCGCATCGCCCACACAAGCTGCGACGATTTTGAGCGGACCCTGGAAGATTCAACAAATAACTGAACATTCGATATGCACTTGAAACTCAGAATAACGAAAGAGGAACTTAGGACTAGTAAATTAGCCCGCACAGCGTTCGGCATGCATGCAAGTTGGCCTCAGCCTCTTTTATTACGGCGACCTGAACATTATCACATAAACATAGGGTGCAGAACACAAATATACTGATAATAATGCAAACAAGTGAACAATTCGCAGCGAATGCAATCATAACCATGGACGACAACTAACCGTGTCGTCTCCTTGTTTTAGCTTCTTGAAAGTCAAGATTAATAAGGAAAACTGTGTCACACTGTGTCACGGTCAAATAACAACACTTGGCATGTTGTGGTTGAAAACATAAACGGTCTTTTTAGCACCGAATTACGTGGGACAGCATAGTTACCTCGCGTGCTACGATAGACCGGCACGCGGCACTAACTGGCGCACCCTTATGTCAGTCAAAAGCACTACTGGCGTACGTGAGTACTGCGAAACAATAAATTCTAAACAACTCACCAATGCTTTCAACTGTCCGAGCGCTCCACCAGCTATAAACTTTTCGAGTACCATAAGCACCTGAAAAGGTCATTTTCAACAATAAGCCATTATTTCTGTCCTTCACACTCTTACTACAGATACAATGAAGGCAATGATGGCAAAGCATGACGCTATAAAACCTTCCGCACTTGTTCCATGTACTTGATTGATGTTGTATCTGATTGATTGTATGTGTGAATAAAGTAGCGATATCCTAGTACCAAGTACCCTAGTAGAGCACGAAAGCAACAAAACACAAGTCAATAAAGCAGACAAACCTCTGTCCGTTGCCTTGCATTCTTGGTCTTGAGACCCTCCAGCACGAGTGGGGCCAACTTGAACGGACCGCAAATACTAGTCAACTCGTCGACGATGTCCCTCACAACCATACGCATGTTCTCTTTCTAAACAAATAAAACTTAATGAGCAGCTAAACACTAAACATCCAATAATTAGGACAAGTAATCTCCCCCCTTTCCCCAAATGGGTACCGTGATACAGTATATATCTGACAGTAGATCCCTTCGAAACGGAACTGCTGGAAACAACTGTAGCACCACCGTATTCTAATTATAAGCAACGTCTATCTGACAAGCAAACAATATCATGCATATAATTTTTTTTACAAACATTGAAACCACAAACTCTCACCTGTTCTCCACTTTTCAGGATCAAATAGGGGAGGAAGGATGTCAATTCCGAAGTTGACATTGGTTCTTCAACATCCGCACAGCACCGAACAATCCGAAGGCATAGTTCAAGGGTCTGGTTAGAAAACATATCAGAATATGTCACGGACTATACTACCAAATACAAAACAATATGTGTTTCGGTTGACCACTGACCACCAGTCAATACTTTTTTCCATTCAGAATCCGATCACGCAATCACGCTGCTCTCAGATGTGGTAGAGTGCTAACGCCTTTCGGGCTCGGGCAATGAGCCAAGCCAAGAGCTCACTTTTTCATAATCAAATATATAAAAATGCAACAAGAATAAGAGCAGAATTAGACGGCTTGGGACATTTTCGCTTAAAAAAAATAGACCATACCTTGATCAAAGCTGCCGGATTAGTCTCGAAGAATCGCAAAGTACACCATTTCAGCAAAAGGTCACTGTTGCTCACCAACACGGATGGATTAACGTCTCCAGCCTAAAAATTATACACTAGTTAGGACATACCTATTCTGTCCGTGTACTGCAGTTTTATAATATAGTTCTTGTTGCAAATGCACACCCACAATTGAAATAAGCCAAAGGGTTAAAATGCTAGGTTACAAATTAAGATCCCTTTGCTATAGTTTGTAGCAAAGGGATTTTATAATAGTATGTGACGGTAACACTTTTACACATATCACAACTAGTAGTACAACAGGATCCAAATTGCAAACAACCAACCTTGTTGAGGTCATCAATAGCTTTGAGGTGCATCTTGAAGTCCTTGCTGAAGAGGTTTCCCAGTAGAGAAGTCTTCGCGTACTGAGACAGTAGAGTATTCAACTGCTGGATGTGCTCGTCAGTTGGTGTGGTGAAGTTCCACTTCAAGATCTAAAAAATAATAATCGTTTGAAAATATTCTGAATATCCAGAAAACACATAAACTCAAAATGTCAGCCTACGTACAATTCACAATCCAGAGTTCTGTCTCACATATTACACACTTACACCGTTCCCATATACTATTCACTTTCACTGTCACTTATTTGACTTATTCAAAGAAAACGTTCCTTATTAACTAATGGACGAATGGATAATTACTAAGCCTAAGCCTGAGCCTAACAATAAGCCTAAGCCCGTGAATGTCATTTTGAATGGACCACCCAAGGAGCTCAATCACATACGAACCTTCAGCGTTGCCTCATCTTTGAGTCTCTGCGCCTTATCATTGTTTTCAGCCAACAATTCGGTCGCCTTCTTCTCTTCTTCCTGAAATTTTCATACAATGAAACTAAACAAATACGTGAGCCAGACAGAATTCCAGAATCGCACAAAGGTTTTTTTTATTGCTGTACTAACTAGTACATCTCTAATCTTGTTTTCGTTTTGTATTATTATTACGTCACTGAATTCCAATATCCACATAATGTAGAGTGTGCTTAATTGTCAATAAACATTCAAAATCCTACTATATGAAAGAATAACTGTAGCGTGCGCTAGCACTCACGTTACGGAAATATAATAGAATAAATTGTTCCGCTACGGATATAAAAGAGTGGTCTCATGTCAAAGAACGGTGCATGTCTTCATTCTAATTTTCAACTACGTTACAGACATAAGTATGGAAAGACGTCTCGGGCGGCCTAGCGGCCTAGCCGTCTGGTATTCAAATATCCAAATAAATCACCTGTTTGGGAGATTCCTTCTTAGCCGGTGGTCGCTTTTCGGCAGCTGTAGGGGGACGCGATGGCTAAAACGAATAATGAATAGTTGAGAAAAAAAAGAGAAAGGTAAAATAAGGCAAGAAACACCCGCCCCTCCAGATTCTTCGTTCTCGGATTCTGCAGCAATTTCGGAATTTCGGACACAGAAGACAGCATCCATTTAGCAACCGAGTATCACAACAACAGTCATTTTACAATTTCACTCAACAAAAATTCACAAATCACTTGCACAGTAAAAGCGAGATGACACCTGGTTTGGAAACCTGCACTAGAAAATCACGTTTATGTAAACGTACGTGCCCGCCTACAGCTGAAGGCCATGTAAGAAGATATAGTACAAGGGAATACAGATGTCCAGCACAAATTTCACAAACCACATGCCATTCCGCTTTAAAACTCGAGTCACTTACCACTTCCTCTTCTACTTCTACCGGAGTAGTCGGGCGGGTTGGAGGTTTCTTTTTAGCACCGGCAGCAGGTGGTTTACCAGCAGGCGCCTTCTTCTCCTGCACAACAACACAACAATCACGACAGCACAACAATTTTGAGAACAACGAGAAACACTACAACACTTAAACCCATAACTCAGCTTCTCACAACACTAACTCTTTTCACGAGCGAAGAGGATCATAAGGTCCATGTTTCTAACTTCATAAGACCAACCAAAGTCGACGCTGCTTGTTCTCATACGCCCGAGAAGTTGAAAATGAGCAGTGTAATCAATAAAGCGGCGTTTAGTTTATGAAACGAATACTGTGCAACTGTAATCCATGAATTGGTGGCAAGCTGTGCTCAGATGGGCACAGAAAATTCAGTTGTCCAACATACGTTTCAAAAACACATGCCATATAGCTTTAAAAATAATTCCAAAGGATACCTCTTGTTTCTTAGCCGCCGGAGGTGGGGCGGCAGGGGCGGCAGCTACACACGCACCGACTTCATCGACGATCTTCTGACAGTACTCTTTCACCTGGAAAAACGACAATTGGATTACAAAAAAAATCGGGTATTTTCAATAAATACACAATGTTTCAGCGAAGCTATGAATCACAACACAAAATCACAAAGACAATCCTGCGTGAAATCCGCCCTGGTAAACTATCAATTAGAATGAATAACAGACAAAAGACCAGGATCAACCACACGGCAGTGTGCTGAATTTGCGTTTGCAATGGATAGCTAATACAAGTGCCGTGAAAATATCGCATTGAACTATTTCATTAAAGAACAAAATAAATAATAAATATCATCGTTAATTGCGTTTATACTGACCTTGGTCATCTTCAGTTTGTCTTCTGCAATCTCGGCGCAAAGTGTGCAAATTGCCTTCTCTCCGATAATTCTCATTGCCGCTCCAAGAGCAGAATAGGACGATTCACGAATCTCCGAGTCAGATTCCGACGTGTGCTGAATAATGATAATTAGAAATATAAATAAATCTTAAACGGAATAAAGTTTGTATGTTTCGGCGCTACGCAAAGGCGTTTCATATAATTACACAGATGTTAGATAATATCAAGTCAAGATAGTGTACGCTCAAAAATACAAATTTACTATGCGTCAGTATACTGCGATCACGTCCCAACAAGTTATCAATGAATAACACTGATCGCTTCTGACCGCACATCAAAGTACCACGTCCGCGCGTCTATTAGCTGATCCAGACCCAGTCTCAGACCTAACCGAATAACTTCCACCACTGACCTTAACAAGAAGCGGAGTTAGAGCCTTTAACGTCTTCTTGGGCATGGTCTGCTGGTTGAGAGTCTTGAATGTTCGGCACAAATACTGATCAACCTGCGCCTTAATCTGGGGGTTCTTGTTCTCCATGGCCGCCAGAATCGGTTCTTCTAGGGCTTCCAATCCAACCTAAATTTAGGAAAGGTGGAGGTAGACTAGGAAACAATTAGTGGGACAATGTCGTTTTACACAAGGCGATTTAGATAACAGCTAATTCTATAAACAAACAACTGGCGCCCGTAAGATCAACACGTCTAGACGGCTAGGAGTATCCTATAACGAAACTACTGTACGTCTACATAGGACAACTACCCTACCAACACAGTCAATTAAAAAATAAAATAAAATGGACATCCACGTTTTCTTCCTTCGTTAAAAAAAGAAGATAAACTAACCGTTGCTCCGACAGCATCAATGCATTCAACCAAGGGATCCTTCAGAACAGGCTTCTTTTCCTTGAACTTATCCAGAATAGGAACAATCACCTAAACTTATACACTTCATCATTCCCGGTTATCGTAAAATGATGGGGTTTGCAAGTAACCAAGTATAACAAACAATCCGGTGTGATTCCGTCAATACTACCGTATTTCTGCACGAAACCTGCATATATAATATGGAAAGTTAAAAAATATTCTCGTGTAGTGTAGTTCCAAGATACGGTAAATTTTAAAGCGAAATGCTAGCCTCTTTGGAAAATTAGCATATGATAAGCAAATCCTATGTATCCTATGCTAATTTTGTACGATTGCCGTGGACGATCGTACAAAATTAGCATAGGATACATAGGATTTGCTTATCATATGCAAATTTTCCAAGGGGGCTAGCATTTCGCTTTAAGCATGCTTGCAAACCCCATTGCACACTTATAATGTAATTAGCCGATAACTGATGATACAAAAAAGGCTTTAGATTCGCAAACTTTACAAACATCTTGAATAAAACTGCAAGATGGTCTCCTAAATTCAAAATTCAAGAATACAAAAAAACTTGCCGACTGTACATGCGGAGCAAACTTCTTGCGGAGTCCTTTAGCAATTGCGGCCAGGCATTTGGCGGCCAGCGCACATACATTGATGTTCGCATCCTTAGCCAGGATCTAAACCGACAAAACAATCATAACACAAAATACACAGCTGATTCAATTCAATCCTCCGAATACAACATAAAGCGAAATACTGGCCCGTTTTTGAAACGCATCTAGTACGCCAGCATTCTTATGCAGCTTATGCAAATGAACATAAATTACAATAAAAAATCTAGTTAAATTCGAGCAACTTAGCAAAGTACGTAAGCATTTAGTTGTCCACGATGCGTTTCAAAAACCGGACGGTATTTCGCTTTAATAAATCCTCACAAAACATGTTCGTGAAGACTATTATCGGTCACAGTTGTGTATGGTAAGTGAAACGCTGGACAACTCTATACCAAGGAAAACACGAATACTTGGGAAGCAACTATCCAGCACAAGTTTCACAAACCACGTGCCACATCACTTTGATAATATCACCTCGAAACACAACCTACCCGAGCAAGAGTGGAGACGAGTTCCCCGTAATTCGATTTGGGTTCCAATTTTGGATTGGCAGTCATCAGGTCGAGAGCTGCCTATAAATACATTACGATATGAAGATGCAAGGCTTCTGTGGCCGTGAACAGGAGGAGCCTCCCAGGGTGGGAGAATTTGTCTCTATGTGCTCCAATTGGTGTGATCCCTCTCTTTCTCTACCTCCGAGGCTGGGAGCTTTCCGGCGCGTTCGTGCATGCATGCGGCCACTGGTGATCCACCCACGCCACACACAACGATGTGCACGCGACAAATTTACTGTTCAGCATATGGCATGCAGCCTAAGAAATAATACAAAAGTATACAAAAGGGAAGAAAAAGTAAACCAACTTGCAGTGCATCCTTCCTCTCCTGCCACTTCTTACTCAATGTGCCCTCTTCTCCATAAAAGATCGCCGGTAGCTTTCCAACGAGGTCGAATGGGTCTGCACACACAAATCATCAGAATTTCTCACAAGGCGCAAAATCACACACATGACTGTTACCGAGTTTCAATTAAAAAAATTCAGGAAACATCCAAACTTTTATATTTCATAGTCATAACTTGCAGGAAAGGCTATAAAACCATGGAGTACAGAGGCCATTCACCAAAACGCAGGGAGCCCTCCCGGGCTTCCCCAGGTGCGAGAGCAGAAGAGATTCAGAGCGCTCGTGAGCCTAGGGAGGGCTCCCTGTGTGTTGGTGAATACGGCCTCAGAATGAGACATACCCAGGAATTCGAAAGGATCTTCTTCTTTGGCCGGAGCTGCGGCTGCAACACTATCCCCTGACGACTTGACTTCTGCTTCAGAAGTGTCTTCGGACGAAGAAGCTAAGAATAATAAAGGTAAATTCAGTATTTAGTAAAATAACACCCGGACAGCAAACCACAAATAAAAAGAAAAACGGAGCATACGGTAAAAAGTGAAAACTCACCAGACGACGCCTTTTCTTCTACCGGAGGTGCGTTAGCTGCCGCCTCTTTCGAGTATTCCTCTGTTGCCTGGGCTGTATACTCGTTGATCTGAAATATTTCCATTCAATATTGATTTAATTCACAATTCACACAGCATCACTAATCCGTGATCCTAGCACCTACACACGACAATACACGAGAATGTAAAAAAAATACTAGAACCTATCTATGTGCGCAGTGAAACATACAACATGTACGTGTTGTCTCGTTTGTACGAATACCCAGCCCAGTGTCTGTACCCCGTAGTAAAGATTCGAATAAGGTAAAGCGATTAATTAATTCAACGCAACGTGATGAGGTAAACTCCTACCTTATTCATTTTCGTCTTATCCTCCGAAATATCCTTCAGTAGGGTGTTGGCACCGGCTTGTCCAACAACTCTCATTGCGGATCCAAGAGCAGCCATAGCGCCCTCTCGCACTTCAACGTCAGCATCGGCAGTGTGCTGAACAATTAAAAATAATAATAATACAAACTTTACTTCTGAGATCTTGAATACCATTTTTCGCTGGGTTACTAGGTCTCTTTATTACTACGCGAGACCATACGGCAACACAAGTTGTTTTCTAGCATCCAAATTTTGGGAACGTTATACTTTCCGTTATTTTGGGAACGTTATACGTTAGGCTAGGCGCGCTAGCCTAGCCCCAAAAATATTAGTGTAGCAAGGTTTTCTAGGAATGATGAACCAGCTACCAGCCAGAACAGCTACACAAAACAAGGTGTTACGCTTAGACAATAATATAATGACTTACTTTAATAAGAACGGGTACGAGCGCCTTCAACGTCTTCTTAGGCATAGTCTGGGCATTGAGTTTCTTGAATGCACGGTACAAAAACTGATAGGTTTGTGCCTTGATCTGCGGGTTTTTGTTGTCCAATGCAGCCAACAAAGGCTCTTCCATAGCTTCGAGTGTTGTCTAAAATTGGATCTATACATATCTTATTACTAATCTTAGGAAATTTTGCGTGTTCAATGTTTGTATGATGTATGTTACGCTCTAGAATTCCGATTAGTTCGGTAGTTCACGTTCCCGTGAAACGAACGGGCCAAGGCCTAGAGTGCACATTGCACATAGAGGCAAAAAGTTAACATATACCACATACAGAACTGGTGCATTTGAATTCGATAAAAAAAATCTGAGCACTGTGAAGTATTATAAGTTGGGCTAGTCTCAAATCTCAAGATCGCAAAATATAAACAAACCGTAGCAAAAACCGCATCAATACATTCACATAATGGAAGACGGAGCATTGGCTTCTTTTCTTTGAATTTGTCAAAAATGGTCGGCAAAACCTAGAAATAAACTAGTTAGAAACGTCACAAAAATCAACTCTTTTCACAACAAGCTGCTCACTTAGTCACTTACAGTGCGGAAAACTAGAACCCAAAAAAGTTATTCAAAGGGATCAACAATAAACAGCTAAAACTTAAAACAGACCGTTGCCGCGTGAGGTCCAAACTTCTTTCCCAGTCCATTTGCAATTCCCAAAAGACATTTCGCCGCCAGTGCAGCAACATTAATATTTGCATCTTTGCCTAACATCTGAAAATATGTTATCTCTTTAGCTTTACCCAATCTTTAGCGTAGCGTATCTTTAGCGTAAAGGTAAGCTAAATTGCATCAAAGGGCTCATTTATGAAGAAGAAAACTAACAAAGACAAAACCAACCTTATTTAACTGTGAAACAATTTCTCCATAATTGGCTTTTGGTTCGAGGCATGGATTGGCCGTGAGAAGGTCGAGGAGTGCCTGAAAGGTGTACACTTAACACTAAAGAGTCATTTCGGACTTTCACGATAAATACGCACATATTTTGTTTATTTAAAGGGAATATGTAAGCAAGCGTATCCATGCATGAAATACGTGCATTTAAATAAACTCGATGAAGAAAGCAAGCAAAACGATGTTAACTAAAAGTAACACATACATATTCTGAGTTCGTAACAAAGCAATAGGCATCGGATTCCTTTTTGACAGGAACCAAAACGCAACACTAAGAAAGCGCAATACCAGCAGACGTTCCACGAACCACGTGTCACATACCGCTTTAAAAGTAACAGAAAAAAAGAATATTACCTGCAAAGCGTCCTTCCTCTCCTGCCACTTTTTACTTTCAGTTCCTTCTTCTCCATTAAAAGAAGCAGGCAGCTTGGCCAGCACGTCCACCGGATCCAAAAAGTCCATTTGAATAAAATTAAAAAATAGCCTGAAAATATACTTTGAACACAATCATATCAAGTGTCAATAACGACATGAACAACTACTTTCCCAAATCTGTACCTTTCCGCCGCAAACGGGCATTGAAGATTTGCATATAATACATCAGAACAGGTAACAAAACCGTCTGCCATACCGCTTTAAGCATAAACTTGAGATTAGGGATAAAAGAATAAAATTGTGGCTCAAAACCGCGCCTATCTCTCTTCTTTTTCTCTATTCATTTACAATGGACTGCCGCATGGGGAAGAAGGACGTGTTAATTAGCTATTCAAGAGAAGACCATGGAAAATACATAGACATTTTTAATTTTTGCTAATAAACCTAGAAAAGGATAATAGTCGATGTAAAGCCTCCTCATGAAAATATAAACCTCATTTTTCATGTACAATGACTACACAACTATGAACAAAACTTGGTCAATCGAGTATAAATTGGGTTTGGAGATATACAGTAGGAACCAATACGAAAAAGTGTCATGAAACAAAAGGCATGAGAACAAAGCTACACAGGAATATTATACTATTAATTACTTAGCGTCACTAAGAACCAAGAAGATTACCAAACGAGATAAATTACCAGCTCCCTGCACATACATACGTAACGCAGAAAGGCACCCTAATACTATCACTCTTGGAATCAACTCCAAATAAGGAAAGCCATGAAAGCAACTCGAAAATCGACAAAGCTATCCCCTATGGTGACACATTGTGTCTTTTAACCCCTCGCCCTCCACCCCTAAAATGAACTCTATTCCCCCCTTTTGGACTTTCGCCAAACTCTCTCACAATTCAAATAGCCCGCGCCTAGTGTTCAAAACGCTCGGTGACTCTAGGTCACGCCGTATGCCTTCTAGCTCTAGTATGCCAGACTTCCATATGGGTTATTCTCATAAAAATACTGTAATAAGAAATGTATAATGCAGGATATTACGCAAAGCAACAGAAAAAAGCTCACGTCGGGATATTTACTATACGTATAGTAACCCATTCCGGATACCCTCATAAAAAACGGTCTATAAGGTACATACAATAACCGAATAATGAAAATAACGTTGTCGATACCGTAACGAAGAAATAAAGGATAACGGTACATACTGTACGGCATATAATAACCGAATAACGGAAATAACGTTTTCGATACGGTAACTACTTCTCTCAAAATAGGTAATTCATTGTCAAATCAAATCACATCCAAACAGATATCAATATCAATGTGTCGTATGAATAACACAATAAGAAGCAAACAATCAAAGTTTATAATTAAAAATAAATAATTTATTAATAAACATTTTGTCACAGTAAACAATAGAATTTATCACAATTCTGCCATCACAACGAAAATAAATCACAGATAATTTAAAAGCTTCAAACCAAACCCCGGAAATAAACGCATATATCAGAAGAATGTTGTCAATTAGAGGGTTAATCTAGAAAGATCACTGCATCCAAAAACTGTATCAAACGTTTGTTAATAGTGCTAATTGAGTAAATACGAAAAAACATCGAAATTACGTAAAACTATAGTAACCACTATTTGAAACGATCGCCAAAAAGATTATGAAAACTAAAATAATAAACAGTAAAGCAAAGATACACCATAAACAACCCAAGAATACAACCAGTCAGTCTACTAATGACACACACTTTTTGTGTGTGTCATTTGACACAACTTACTAATGACACACACTTTTTGTTCATCCCAGGTTAAATGTCAATAAAACAAAGCAAACCGCCTCAAAAGGCACTTTCAATAAACAGACTTTCCATGCGGTTTTTTCTCACCATACCCTGTGAAATATAACTGTTGATGAATACCTCTCTATGGATCTAATCTAATATATAAAAAACCAAAGTACTAACTAATTATGCAAATTTTCCAGATCGCCTGGCCTCTTTCTGTAATGTGATATCATCCATTCGTATTCTTCTATGTTCCACAGGCTCGGATTCACTCAAATGCGAAAGCCGACTTCCAATATAAGCGGATGTTGTTGCGGGCCTGAAAAACATAATAATATCACGATAAGTACAGGAAGTAAAGACAAGTATGGAAGTGAACATAGGCCCAATAAAATACATAGCATGTAGGTAGAGTTCACCATATAGGGTACCAATATAGGGTCCCAACGTGCACTCAAACGTCGCAGACAGGGCGAAGCTGTTCTCATGGGTAGATGTTAGTAAAATAAGCGCAAACCCCGAAATCCGAAAAAATACTGAAAATTCGTAGAAGTTCGCAGAAAATAAAGCATAATGCTACTTACGCTGCGATAACAAGAGACTTCCATTCTGAAGCAAGAATAATAAACGTAATTCATAGTTCACGTTCAACGCGAATCAGAGGCCAAAGGCCAATATACACCACTCAATTCCCCGTGGTGAATTTCCCGTTTTCACTACATGCACGCTATTTTGAATGCTATTTTAAATTTCCCCGAGCGAATCGGAGTGGTGAATATGGCCTCAGTTGTTGCCGGTACGACAAGGCCATCATACCATATGACGTGCCAAAACACGGGTCACGAAATTTCAAGTCCCAATTTACCAACAAACAAGGAAGCGATGACCAGGGAAATACGCTAAACGGTATCATAAAGACGCCCAGGTAACATCACAACCCACCACTTATCCATAGCCATAGATCGCGTATCCATCGCTACCAAGTGCGCATCACTCAGTGTCGTGTGCGTTCTAGTTATCGGAAGGCTTGAATGCTCCTTTTCACCCTGTTTCACCTAAAACCACAAAAAGTCAACAACGCAAACGCTAAAAAAAACTTAAAGCATTGTGACTAATTGTGTATATACAGTAATAGTATGGCTTACGATTGTAACAGGACCACCCCACCACTGTGACTAATTGTAAATAATTAAATCTACAGTAATACTAAACGAATACGATTGTAACGCGACAAATAGCTGACATTAGTAATAGTGATCTATGTCAAATGAAAATACACACTCACCCGATTATAACAAAAGACGCCCACAATGGAAAGACTCATTCCGAAGACGTTGACCGGAGTAACCGGATTATGAAGGGTGAACAAAGAAGCAGTGATCACCTGAAAGAAAAATCACAGAGTTTGTGATCGAGTTTTCATTTTCCCAACTAAGAAACGTTTAAAATTCATGTGAATTGGAACAAATCATCTCACTCAACTTACGAACTACCTACCGCTAGTACTTCCGAGTTACTAACTAACTACCCTAAGAACTTAGTAAATCACAAACCGACTAAGAAGTAAGCAGCCAATAAGCAAATCAAAAACATACCGTAATCCTCTTTGTCGCATTGCAGACCGAGTACGATAGGGCAGTCAGTTCATGGATTAGAGTAAAGGCGCAGACATTCTGACCGAATGAAAGTGCGCCAGAAAGGAAAAGTAGAAGAACCATGTGCAGGTCAGGCTGTGGAGAATCCGGAGACTGAAATTGAAATACAGTTATGTATGAAGACACACGCTTAAGGTCCAACAACTTTAGAGGGTATCGCGAGTGGTTTGTAAAAGTCAAATTTGTCAAACTGTGTTGCCTTCTATGCCCTTGCTGCACAGTTGGTCTCTGACATGTGTAACGTGATGTTGCAGGGCATTTACATATGGAGGAATAAATATGTACTAACAATAAGCAGTTGTATTGTAGGAGACTTCTACTTGGAACAGAAAACCCATTCAGAAAGTGACCACATTCATCACTGCGATTCCCACGGGGAATTGTTCCCTGGGGACAGAACATAACATGTAATTCCAAAGTGAGAGTCGCGGGGAAACAGGCCGGAGCACGGAAGTTTCCCCTGACTGGCGGTATGGCCCCAAAAGATAAATTATCAAATACAGAACATAAAAACCCACCGTTTCTGACCACCAACTGCTCCACATCGACACCGCATCATTGAATAACCAAAAGGGGAAGTAAACCACAGCCGCCAGCTGAGCATTCTGTGATAACAACCGAATCGGGTGCATTTCTGACTCTCGCAACACCTAAATAGGTTACACGATGATGTGCACGAATATGGACTTAGGGAGTACTCAGTTATCAAGCATACACAATCAAGTGTAACCACCTTCTCTCTCTTACTCTAACAATATGCCGAATACAAAAAAAAACCACCGTCTAAATGTATGCAATATGCTAATTCGGATGGTAGTTTCGTCGGTCAACGAGTTTATGCCATGCTAGCACCTCATAACCCTAACCCTCTGATGATCTTGATTTTGCGAGAATCTCAAAAATCCACATGTCAAATAAAATGGGTTACTTTTACGTATTACATTTACATGTTAAAAACGAAAGATAATGAAGTATCAAACAGACCTTCTTCACCAAAATATTCAAGAACGAGTAGGTAAACGTAGAAAGAAGCGCCGCACACAGTCCAATTAGAGAAAAGGATAATTCGGTCGCTGATGCTGAAATACGTTTTTTTATGCGCAATAGAAAACACCCAGTCTTCGACTTTTTTCTCTGAGCTGTAAGCTACTAGTTATTACGATTGTTCTCAGGTTCTCACAAGCTCAACCTCAAGTGCAGTGGAACCTGGAACCCATACTTTAACCTTAGGTTGTACTCCTGTACAAGGTTGGCATGTAGCTGGTCCAGACGGTATTCTTATCTTTCTATGTCTAGCAGTCTAGCTTATACATACGGGAACTTACAGAGATTAAACATAATAAAAAATATTCCAAAACAAATAATCCCCACCAATCACAACCCCCGCAACAATGGGCAATAACGAAGCATAAATTTTAATCGACTGTCGTTCCTTCAACAAAAACCGTCCAAGAAACACAGCAAACAACGGCATCGTTGCTTTCACTAAAAATAAATAATACTTAAAGGGATAGGTTCATTTCAAATCACCTCTCTTTTTATTGTTTTTATTGATAATAACACAAATATCATTCACAATGAAAATTAAATAAAACACAGAACAATACGCATCGCAGAAGAAGCTTCCTTTATTGAAGCTAGTTGATCGGAAGCCAAAATCTAAACTCAAAAACTAATACCGTACACAGATCGCGCGGGCTAATGGTAATTAGCCAAGAGCAAATTAAATGATACCACCCGTGGAAAATAATGACCTGCCGAGTGTAGTTTGTAGCTTGGCTAATTGCCATTGGCCCGCACGATCTGTGTACGATATTAGTTTTTGCGTTTAGATTTTGGCTTCCGATCAAGTGGCTTCCAATAACGGAAGCTTCTTCTGCGAGATGTATTATTCTGTGATTGATTTAATTTTCATTGTGAATGATATTTGTGCTATTATCAATAAAAACAAAAAAAGAGAGGTGATTTGAGATGAACCTATCCCTTTAATAATACTAAGCAAGGTTAGCTGTAACCTCATTCTCAGTCACAGTAACTCGTAATCTTGTGATAAACACGTGAAAGTAAAGTGACTACAAACCATAAAATTTTAAGAACACAAACTAGTACCTTAATACCTAACATTCAAGAACAATTTACTTAAAGCTACCTGTATGTGCATATGAAACGGGCATCTTCCATAAACTGAAACTCGCGGACGCAACGGCTATAGCCTTTCCTAAAAACACATGCGGTTTCGTTTTCGGTTATGGTTTCTTTTTCGCATAGATTTACTGTTGAGCTAACTCTGGGTATTCACGTGCACCAAATTCTTCACTTCATCCAATAAGTCCAATATCAACATCAGTTTCGTTACAACGGACATAACCCTTACCAATTATAGCGAGAACAAATGCACCCTAATAATTAGCATACAGAGGCATATTAGCATAGGTACAGAAAAAGCAACGAACCTATAGATATCGGTATCAGATATCGATTAAACTGGTCCTTCGTGAGCACAACCTTCCTCGTCTCCCACATTCTTAATAGTGGGACACTCAGTAGGGGAATGCACATCAACGAGGCGAGACCCACTGTCATAGGATACGGGTAGGTCTGTAAATAGCTACAATAGCGCGAATAACATAAAACACTCAATTCATTATTCCATAAAAATTTCTGGCTTCTGGCTGTGCAATAATGCATCATTCACAGAAAGTGGATGAAAACAGAAAATACCCACAAATAAAGTTCCATCATAAAACAAAATCAATAAAAACTATGTGGTGGGCATATAACCGCACCATTCCTACCTAGCAACGGCTACAACCAAACTGACGTAGATCCACATACCTGAAGTGTGATCTTATTGATTATAGATCCCGTGGAACTGATGATATACCAGAGGATACATAAGAGTATCACTCGCAGCTTGAATCTGCCCACACTCCACCTCATCTACAAGGAAAGAATTGAATAGTATATCAATATAACTTATCACTAACCCGTCATTCATATGCTACCGTAGTACTAACACGCAAAAAGTCATCACGTAAATCAACCATAAGCACATTCAGGTAACTATTCATAATCTTCACAAAACCATAAAGTTCTATATCTACTGTACCCGGAAGAATACCCAAGTACGGTACATTGACAAAAGTAAAATATCCCACCTTTCCTGGCTTCTGTACTTCTTATTGACAGCCCATGGTCTCCAAACTTTAAAAGTGGCTTTTAAATCAACACGAGCGAAGGTAGCTGACTAGCTGAAACAAAGATAAGTTGGGGAAAAAAGGAGTAGAACTGTAGAAATTTATGGGAGTAAAATTGACTTCAATGGATAGAAGCAAAAATATTGCATACCGATAGTACGGTCTGTACTTTCACGAGTAAAAGGTGTAATACCAGAAAACTTTATTACTTTAATCACAATTTAGCACCCGCACATGCATAAAAATCCAGAAGAGAAAATGTGATTCTGATAGGTTATAGCATAATTACACAAGTCAAAAAAATAAACAATGGCAGCCTAGCAATTAACCAATTGCATGTCCTTTCCTGCAATCAATTTAAAACACAAAGACACTTATAATTATAACCAAATCGTCTACGCCAACACAGACGAAAAATCACAAAAAATAGTGATGCTTCTTACACTGATTAAAATTAAACCAAACAACAAGGTTAAAACAAACGTGTAATTACATAAGGACATCTCAAAACCATATTTCATTTTTCAAGAATAATATTCAGCAGTAACACCCAACTCCCATAAACACACTACTATTGAAAGGAAAGAGAAAAATAAGGTAAGAAATAAAGAAAGAGTTTGTAAACAATAATTCAAGAGAAAATATATAGGAAAATTCAATGAACAACTGAATGCAATCGATCGTTCTCACAATTATTTAATATAAAGGTGTGGAAGTGTTTTCCCTTTCATTTTCAATCATGAAACTTTGAGACAAAACAATACTGTTTCGCCAGCAAAAGTAAACAAAAAACCTCCAAAATGGGAAAACACACAAAATAGTCTGAAACCAACATGTGAATGCTGTCACCTGACACTAATCAAAATCACTGTGAAGTGCATAATAATACAACACTTTCATAATAAACATAACCAATAGACCCCGCAAAACACAATTCTATAGAATAAAAATTTAATTTGAGCTATTTGTTAGCCAACTGAGCTTCCAAAAGCCAACAAGGCAGATCGCCGAGAATTGTATGGGATTTGGGATAGCGAGAGCGGGCCAACCAACGATTGAAATAGAGAGATAAAAGGGCACACACCAAGCACAAAAGGAACGCGCTAGATGAGTGATGAGAAACAGAGAAGGAGACAAAAGTAGAGAAGCACAGTGCGCATGAAAAGAAGGTATAGAAATACAAACGACTGGTGTGTATGCGACCATAGAACACCCAAACCTTACGGTAAAATGTATACATATTTTGGATACCGCAACGCGGAAACGGAAAACACAAAAAAAAACACGGAACATGCACCAAAAAACGAATCGTGAATAATCGGCATCCGTGAATGATTTGTGTTTTTTTCTGCGGAGGTTCGGTTTTTTTTAGTGTTTCCGTTTTCCCGTATGTTAGTTCATCTACTGGGCCTGTCTACAACATTCAGCTCAACAAGCCTGTTCAGCACTTGACATTGTATTCCATCCCTTTCCTCAAAGAAATCAGTAGCGCCATGCGCCAGCCGCTGTCTCGCCTTCCACACAGGAGACCGTAGGACTCGCATCGTAACAGAAGTCTAAAAACAGTACCGTTGGTGGTGTGGTGTCACGAATACGGTAATCAATAGCACGATAATTACATTACAAACATTCACCCGCATATCTACATTACATAACACAAACTAATGCGACGGAATAACAATAACGGCGAGAAAAGCAAGACCGCGACAACAGCAATATGAATATAACAATACATTAATTAAAACTCTGTGGGGCCTGGTTATTATTTTCTCGCTTACCTTGTTCTTTTGTACTTGTCGTAATTAAACTAACATCCAACCTGCTGCATATTCCGTAGGCATCCACAAACACTCCATAATCCATATCCTTTCAATTCCACCATATAAAGTCCTCGTAATTCCGAATTCAGTACGCTGCCAGATACGCGGCCACCTGATTAAACGTCGAGTCGCAGAAGCAGTACTTGGCCATTTGAAGCCTGAAAACAAGAATCCATTCGAAAGAGTACAGACAAATATAGATTATAATTAAGCCATTAAAGCGAAATACCGGCCGGTTTTTGAAACGCATCTTAAGTACTTGTATTCCTAATTCCTATGAATTTATGCGAATTGAGGTCTAATTGGGGTCTAGTTTTTTCCTCATTTGCATATGCTGCATAAGAAAGCAGGTGTATTTCGCTCTAAGCGTAAACCGATTATTCACAAAAAACACAAACCTACAAAGTTACACTTCAAGCACACGCGTGCTTAAACTCATTCAAGAAACTACTCGCATTGCGAATCATCTTAATTCTTTGGCTGGCTTTTTTTTGCACTTCAGAACATCAGAACTTTAAAAGAGAACCGACGAACCATTGCTTTTCTGTCAAAAGTGGTGTTCCGTCAACAGTGAAGTCATCCTTCGGAGCGCCAACCAACAACGTTCTCAAGCGTGGAAGTGAGGACTCAAAGTCTCCGACTAGGCCGTAGTCAATAGCCTTGTCACCAAGAGCTCCCGACGCTGAAGGCCCTAAAATTACAAATTACATTACACGCAAAATACATCAATGAAATAAAAGTAACTAAGAAAAGGAACATGATACTTCGAAAGCAAATTAAAACACCAAAAAACATGGGAAAACCTTCTCTACCTGAATAGCTGCACGCACAATAAGAAAAAAAGTTTCACTATTCAACTATACCTCCAGATTGATGCGGATCTTTTCTCAATTTGATTTCCGCCGTCGGAAAATAGGCAAGCTCTTCAATGTCACAAATCTGAAACAAATTACAGTTACCACTGATCAAATAGTATAATACTTGGAGATCATGATAAAGCAACTGCGAAAGCTAGCTAAATAACAAAAACAAAAGAGGATTACGAACCTTAACTACTCGAGAGTCGGCAAACATTGCTCGAAGAATCTTGGTCCGCAGTTTTCGATTAAAAGGACAAAAATCAGTTGCACGACCGCGGGAGTGAACCACACCTGAAGTAGAACGACCTTCGGCACGTATGTCTGAGATTGTAATTGTACTTCGATCGAGTTCACGCTCAATCGTTACACTGGTGAGTACGAGCATTAGATGTGTAAGACACAATTCGTGTATTAAAAAACCAAGAACTTCTTTTGACTGTATCTGTAAACACCTTCATGAAACAAAAAACGATAAACATAGAAAGAAAACGGTGGATTTTCATCAGCACCAATTTGATAACTTACATAAATTGACTTTTCTTGAAGTTCGCAGATTCGGAAGAGATGTGTTTACCGCCACCTAAACGAAAAATAGTGATTGGACGACTAGATCTGCTAGATCATACTTACAAATTACAATAATTTATTATTATTACCCACATCTTGCAATTCACCATTTAAAATACCATCTCAAGCTCTAGCTCAGAGGATCAGGATCTCTGAATAAAAGAGTAGTTCTTGGCAACGGTAAAAATGACGGCTATCCTTCACAAATAAACCTCCACATTCTTACCTTAGGCATATTAGCCCTTAGCATCTCAGCTGTTCGTAACGTCTTAATCAGGTCGAAGTCGACGAACCAATCAATGCACAGTATAATCGAGTGGCAAACATGAAGCATAAACGAGATTGCTTGGAGGAGCTAAAATAGTGGCATATAGTCTAAAAAATTCTAGTAAAAATGCCAAATATAATCGCTTTATCGCTTATGTTCTTTAGCAATGGATGCTTAACTATTTTATAATATATTTTATAAAATTTTATCGGAATGAAAATATAAAACACAGAAACGCAAACCTCCATATGCTTGCTCGTCTCAAGCCTTTCATCTAATTTCGGTGTTTTATTGAGTCGAATCGCATCGTCGAGAATAGCACCACTGTTCATCGCCTAAAAATTGACACTGAATGCCTTACTCGGAAGGCGCTGATGCCTAAACCTTTTTACTTTATCAGTCATCACTCACCAGACGTTGACTTAGGAAAGACCCGTAGTAGATTCCAGGGGAGCTTATCTCATAAATAGTCCAGGGTGTCGTATCCGGCTCCATTATCTAGTGTTCGTTTAAAAATAAAATAAAAGTAAAACTCACTTGACAATCTATAAGGATCATCCTTGACTTGGTCACGTACACATAAATACAAGCAGTTTGGAACCTCGAGGATTCGATCGCCTCCCTCGAAGACGGACGAAATATATATTGCCTGAATGAAGATGAAGGGAAACTGACTTGTGGCCTGAGGCGCTGAGGGCTCAGGCTCAAAGAATGTCAGAAAACAATTACCTAGTTCCATTAATCGGTTAAGATATATACAGTAGCATTTTGTGTGTAAAACATTCCAGCATTTTTCTAGTCCTGTGCCAGCAGCAAGCATGTAGAGTCGAACTTCCATACTATACAGTATTACTAATCGCGTAAACAATAAAGACCAAAATAAGAGAAAATAAATAGTTCTCACCTATACATATCGGCAGGATGATTTCCCCCAATCATACTTAAAAGAGTCGATTTACCAACTCCTTGCGGTCCGATGGCGCCAATAACCGTGTAATTCGTATTCGTATCGGATAGACATTCCTAAAGTTCTTCAAATAAAAACACTGCAAAAGCAAAAGATAAAGGAATGATGCCCAAAATAAAACAAAAGCTGTTTTTTTTTGTCCACTCTGAAGTCTGCTACAACAGTTTGCAGGTTGTCAACGCACAATTTCTGATGATACTCACTGAAGATGAAAATTGACACTACACGAAACTGACGAAACACTAAACTACACGAAAACTGACACTTATTAATTCACAAAAATCCAAATGTTCTCCAATTAAGCGCACTCCATATTTGTCGACAGTCAATGCTTTACCACCTGTCACAGGACGCGATGAACGATCTGAAACTCTTACCATATGAAACCGATAAGGTTCACCTTATCCACCTACAAATTAAAGGGATAGGTTCATCTCAAATCACCTCTCTTTTTATTGTTTTTATTAATAATACCACAAATATCATTCACAATGAAAATTAAATCAATCACAGAACCTTACGCCTAGCAGAAGAAGCTTCCTTTATTGGAAGCTAGGTGATCGGAAGCCAAAATCTAAAGGGAAAAACTAATACCGTACACAGATCGAGCGGGCTAATGGCAATTAGCCAAGTTACAAACTACACTCGGCCAAGCCATTAAATGATAATTCACCGTGCGAAATAATGTCCTGCCGAGTGTAGTTTGTACCTTGGCTAATTGCCATTAGCCCGCGCGATCTCTGTACGGTACAAGTTTTTGCGTTTAGATTTTAGCTTCCGATCACCCAGATACCAATAAAGGAAGCTTCTTCTGCGAGGCCTATTGTTCTGTGATTGATTTTCTTTTCATTGTGAATGATACTTGTGTTATTATTAATAAAAACAATAAAAAGAGAGGTGATTTGAGATGAACCTATCCCTTTAAAGACGGCTAAAGGCGAAATCAAATTCAAAGTACGGTGAAATTAAAGTTGGGTCAATGCCATGTCGAATTAGGGCCCAACTTCAGAACACTGAATTACCTTGCCCACTCGGACGTTCCTCACGAGGTCTTGTTGAAGTATACGATCCATGAGCGCCACTGTCTGGTCTACTTTTCGGTGCTGTACTTCTTCGTGCAAGAGAAGGAGTAGGCGTGTCCCTGTCAGAGCTGGTACCTAAATTAAATTTAGAGCAAAATCTCTTCGGTAAAATGCACCAACCACAACCGCTAACTTTAATTGAAAGCTCGGCGTAACGTACTACAAGCAGGATGATTACTATCTTCCCACTGCCACGCCACGTTCAAAGAAAACATTTGTAACTAGCGCGAAGTGCACTGTTATTGCCGTAATCGTAGCAAACGAGTTGGAAAAAACTACACATTGGCAGGGTATAAATTCCGTGCGTAAATGGAGGTGGTTGGGGGTGGTTTCTTAGCTTAGTGATAGACCATTTTAATAAAACACCATGTTTCGGTCAAATATATTAATTTTGAATTGCTTCCGGAGGTGGTGACAGTGAAAACCAATCCGGAGGTGGTTCGTGCGTGTTCTCACGCACCAACCTGTACCCCTGCACATTGGCATGCATTATATCCATTATTAAAAGTAATACCTTCATCAGCCTCACGATTGCCGGCTCTGGTCAAAATCTGAAGAGATGCCATGCCACGCGTAGCAGTTTCTAGTCTGTCACTCGGCTGAAAATGAGTGAAGATTAACCTTAGTAGTTGATAATTTAGGAAAACTACGGATACTAAGGTACAGTGCAACACTTGAGTTTATATTTGGGGCATCGGTGGCCCAGTGGAAACGTCCGCGATTCGCAGCGAATCCCCATTGCCTAGCCTGAAGACTTGGAGGAATTTGGATTTGTCCTTTCGTCTCGTCGTCAAACACCCTGTATAACTCCACAAACCCTCATTGGAAAATTGGAAAGATCAAGGATCGACAAATCTCCCCTCCGCGCATTCCCCCGCGGATTGAAGAAACACGACGCAAGAAACCTTCCGCACTTGTTACATGTACTTGATTGATTGTATGTGTTAATAAAGTAGTGATATATGCATATGCTGCAACTAACATCATCTCTTGGACGATCACCGCGTGAATAGCGTCTAGGCTTTCGTCCCATAGGCCGATCATCTTTGCCACCGCTAAAGAAGTCCCGACGGACACCACTGTCCCGGTCCCCCATAAGCTGCAAAGAAGAAAAATAAGAATGACACACACTTGAGTTATTAGCCCGTATTCTCGG